>CM035420.1:139576149-139693649 GCA_020310875.1 Ceratopteris richardii | reverse complement strand
ACATTGTACTTTCAATTAATTCAAGCAAATCAAGAAGAGTAGATCACAAGATCAAGGAGTTGAAATAGTTCAAACCTCTTTAACAGATTCCAACTCTCCTTTCAAAACAACCCAGTAGAACCAACAATGGTGTCAATGACCACAATTCAGAGTAAGAGTCTCGGAGCAAAACATTGTGTGTATTAATAATTGAATGTAAAAGATAACCTCCCCTAAATGCAAATTCCAAGACTTCCTTGTCAAAAAATTCACCCACAATGCAGATCATATGTCATCTTCTGAAGATTTTCAAACGATAAAGAAATAAGAGAGGCCATGTGTACAGAAAAGATAGGAGGAATCAGAGACCTTTCTTCAAATCTCAATTTTGAAAATATTAAATATTACTATTGAAGATCATTAGAAACACTACACACTATAAAGGTCTTAACTACTCATTTATAAAACACTCTTAAAAACATCTATACATAATCACAAGGGCACATCAACAAAATTTCTTTATTTGGAGATAAAACGAAATCAATATTAAAAAGGAGGGGAGTTAAACTCCAGCAGCAAAGGTAGACGCACACACACATGCAAGATTAGCAAGAATTACCAGACAAACTACACATACATATTGATGTATTTAATTTTCATGAAAGTACCAGTGTGCAGTCATTCACACACTCCAAAAAATAGAACCAAATCTATTCCCAACTAAAAACAATCACCAAAGGTGACTTGCGGCATCCTTGTGATCATAAAGATGTACAATGCTTAATCCGTGCAGATATAAAACAAATTGACCTAAAAATCTTCCTTTACCAGGATCAAACTACTCATGGTTCTTGGTTTCACCTTTATACAAACTTGTACAGAGGCCTCTGCCTTCAAAAATATCATGCGAAAGAGAGAGCCCTCTTGCATGTAAGTCAAACTATTGGGTACTTTCTCAGTTTGGAAACAAATAATTTACACCAAGATGTTCTTGCTTCATCAAAATAATTCACAAACTGCAGTTCGTTTGGGGCCAGTGGCCACAAACAATTGGGAGTCTGCAAGCAACAATCAACGCACATGTCTGCAACATATCTCCTACTCCTCAGGGCATGAGATAGCTGATTTCTCAGTCATTGCATATACTTTCATCCACAATATGGCTGATTTCACACCACCTAAGTCCAAAACTCATCATTTGAAGATGTACACCACATTTCCCTTATCTACCTGGAAATTCAATTACATAACCTGATAAGCAGTCCGCAGCTGTATGGTGCTACAGACATCTTTCCCTGCTTGCTATCACATTCATAAGAGTTACAAGAACACACTTAAGGGACTCAATTCTTTGCTTTGGTTCTTACATCTTTCAACGGGGAAGCCACTGGAGTTACAGGTTCTACCATATCTGTAAAATTTTGAATCAAAGTCAAAGCATCTACGACTTGTTGCATTGATGGTCGTACCCTCGGGTCGCGTGAGAGGCAACGTGCAGCCAAACTTGACAGCTTATGTACGCCTCTTGGTGAATAAACTCCATTGAGGTTAGGGTCAACCAATAATGTCACTCTCTTCCTGTCACTCAGGAAAGGACGTGTCCACTCAACTAAATTGTGCTGGCCACTTGGCCTACTTGCATCCATAGACCTTTTGCCTGTCAATAACTCAAGGAGAACCACTCCAAAGCTATAAATGTCACTTCGAGCAGTTAAATGACCTGAATTCACAACTTTTATTGTCACATGTATGTAGTTGTCGATTTCAAAATGCTAGACTCGTGCTGTTTAGAGATTACTTGCATGAACCAAGAAGCAGGAATAGACTACCGAGGAAAGGTAAACTTATTCTATGAAGACCTCTAATACAAACAAACTAAACGATTTCTTCAGTTAGGGGAATTACAAGTAAAATATAGAGAAACCATCAATTCAAAAAAATAATGATCATCCTTCATTCAGAATACAGATAATATAAAAATCATGAAAGAGGAGAAATTGGAGTTTCAAGTTCATTGACCTTCATGGACCATTCAGAGCAGACGGCAAAGGAATCAGCATCAGAATAAAACTTATCTTTCAAGACAAGTTTGGTTTCCATATAGGTATAGAAGAATAACAAAATCCACCATGATAGTACCTAACTTTCACATACCAAATACATGAAACAGTGCATGTGGCGATTATACAAAAAAAGAACTTGCAATTCATACCTGTCATCACATACTCCGGTGCAGCATAACCATAAGTTCCAACAATCCGTGTGGACACATGACTCCTACCTCCTATTGGGCCTTCTCTGGCAAGACCGAAATCTGACAACTTAGCATTGTACTTCTGTATTCACACAGGACCAAGAAATGTTGGCATCTGAATCCTTCCAGTCTGCACGGAAACTGAGAAGAAAACAACGCACAAGATACTCACACAGTCAAGGAGTATATTTGATGTCTTTAGGTCCCGGAAGATGATTGGTGGGTTTCGATCATGCAGGAATGCTAACCCCTTGGCTGCATCAAGAGCTATCTTCATCCGTATTCTCCAAGGCAAAGGTCTTGCTTCTGCATGCAGTTCAAGCATGAGCGCAAGACAGTGACATATGTACTGAATAGATGCATAAAGATGGTGCTTACTTCGAAAGAGATGCTGGTCCAAGCTGCCATACTCCATAAACTCATATACAAGCAGCCTATTTTCACCTTCGTTGCAGTATCCTATAAGATGCACTAAATTGGGATGGTGAAGTTCCCCAAGATAATCTACTTCAGCCTGCACATACATCAAACAGCAAGTCACTTAAATCAATGAAATTTCTGAGTTTAAAGAGGATACAACTCAGAAATTCAATGATTTTCATGATTTATCTAAGAAGGAATAAAACTATTGTTTTCCTTGCATGAAGGAATACAAAAGGCCCTTATTTCTATAAACAAGTTTACTGAAATTCAAATTGACGGCAAGAAGCCATTGACCATTTGACTCAAACAAATAGTTCAAGTAAATACTGCACATCCCTCACGTCACCCCCTAGATGACATTAAATGTCCTGAAAAGGCTGACATAATAAGATGCAAATGAGACTATAGACATGAAAGACTTTGCTGTCCAAAGTAAAGACACTGCTGATGCCCGATGCCCAATGCCCAAACCATAATGCAAGAATTACACTGTTGGCCTCATATTTCCCCTATCTGTCAACTTATAAAGGCATGATACCCCTCCAACCACATGAAACACAACTCCCTGGGGCCTACACCTAATCAACTTCATATTTCACTAGGTATTTCAAAATGCATAACCTAAACAGGCATTTCTGATTCTGAGCATGAACACTGAAATAATTACAATATTGTGAGGCAAAATTTTCATCAGATAACAAAAGGCACCAAGCTTTGATGCTCAAAATGACCTCCTTAAGGCAGGACATACAGGCAGTGTTGCGCATCTGTGGAGCAACTTACAAGCCATTCCTTGTGGCCTTGAGGACCATCTGTTTTGAGAATCTTCACTGCCACGACCATCCCTGTCCCAGGCTTCGCAGGTGCTGTTCCATGCTCATCTATCCAACCTTTGAAGACGTGACCAAATCCACCTTCTCCAATTAGACTGTTTGGTCTGAAATTCCGGGTGGCACTTTTCAGCTCACTAAACTGAAATTTTCTTGGGGGTGAAAATGAAGGCACGTCCTCTGCAGGTTCCTGAGACGAAAGCTCATTCTCTTCTTTTCTATCTCTTCTGGAAACATCTGCATTAATTCCTGCAATGCAACAAAAGCTGTGTAAATCCAAATATGCAGTATAGCTTCTTGAGCGTGCACTTCCTCCTGCAAATTATCTAACTCACTACACATCTTGTCCTCTTGTAAGCCCCACCAAAGCCAAGGCCAACCATTCATTCGATCATCTACAGACAGTTAGATGCTAACAACTATTTTCTGTCTTCGGAAAGCTACTTTAAAGAGCTAGTTACAAGTCTAACCCGATTTTCACCTGATTTTCACCGTCTTAATGAATCGTCAAGCATTGAGTTTCTTCTGATTATTCAGTAGAAAAATTACACACTGTTAACAACAAATTACTGGATGCAAATGAATGTATCCATCCTACAGCTGCTGAGTGTACAAACATCGAGCAGGAAACATAGTGCTACCTCTAAAGTTAAAGATAGAATACGAAGTGTTAACCTTTCACTAGGAATAATACAAAAGTTACAGTCCGAACTTTGAACATTTGCCCTGCTCATCAAAAATTCCGTTTTGTTTTGTGGACTTCCCCCTATCAGTCCACTTCACGCGACACTCTTTTAGTAGAAGACTGAGTGATGAATCATAGACATGACATCCCAAAGGATATATGAACATGTTCTAATCAGGTCATCGGCAAGTCCATGTGCCACTCCACTCAAACATGTAACAAAGAGTGATCAGGAAACCATGTACGATATATGGGTGCATAATACGGACAAGCAGAAAATGATACACATAATATGTAAGGAATGAAAGGAACCTGAAGCAGAGACCACTCTGGCTGAGGAAGAAGGCCAGGTGAAGAGCCCGCAAGCGAAAGACGGTATGTGATCAGGAAACCATGTATGATATATGGGTGCATAATACGGACAAGCAGAAAATGATAGACATAATATGTAAGGAATGAAAGGAACCTGAAGCAGAGACCACTCTGGCTGAGGAAGAAGGCCAGGTGAAGAGCCCGCAAGCGAAAGACGGTATGCAGTGTAACCCTCCATCGCCCTCACATGACTTCTGTTTCGGTATAAGAGGTCCCATGTATTGCCACGTTAAACGTTACAAGAAAGGTCCGGAAACAATCATACAAGCAAGCAGAGGTGCGAGAAGCTGCACGTATCAGAGGCGACGACACCGATCAGGATTCGAACGGAGAGGGAAGTAGGCCGGGAGCTCTAATCTTGGAGAAAATGAAAACATGAGTAATAATTACCTGATGATGCGTGATTGACCGGAAATCTCGATGGTTGAAAGCAGGAGAAGTTCAGCAAGACCGTCGGCACTAATGAGGGTTTCCAAAGCAGACAGTCGCACGAAATACTGCGCCGCGTCCTCGAACTTCATTTGGCCGAGTACGATGTAGGCGGGCCGCCAGTGGTGGGTGGAAGTCGGGGCCAAGCCACCGGCCCACCAGCCCCCTTCCAAGGTCCGACTCCCGAGTCCCGACTCACAGCCCAGTCAACAGCAATGCGCCTATTATTCTCTTTGGGATATGCTTTATTCCCCCCATCCCCATTCGCTCATCTTTAGCTTTGACCCAAATTACCAAATCCCTTTTAATTTCCCTTTTTACGTCCATTTTGCACGTGGTGAATGCCATAAGGATATTGAACTTCTTTTTAAAAGTGGTCTTTTTATACTGTTGAACAAGGAGGTTAATAAAAAGCAGCACATAGGAGGATCCAAAGGAGATTATGAGGAGAAACCCTATGGAAAATGTGGAAGAAAACATGCATCAAAACTATTGGGATACCTTGAAAAATATCTTTGAAATGAAAAATGTAAGGTTTTCACCATATTGGGTGTTCCTGCATATAAAAAAGAAAGAAGTCACCCACTCAAGGGTAGTATACCACAAAGATGGGGATGGAAAGGATGTGTGTCATAAGGGGCAACATGTTACCCATTCTAAGGGCACATAGAAGATGAGGTTGTAGTCTACCACAAAAATCTAAACCTTGAGTTTTTTGGCCTTGACAAAAAAAACCATTTTGGGGTGGTATTGCATGTCAAAGAGAACATGTTAGTCATTTAAGAGTCTAGAGGGACAATCTTAAATGGTAGTCCATGTTGAGCTTCTACTAGCCATCTCAAATTGCCAATCTATGGAAAGATGTTGATTAGGCGCATGGAAACTTATGTCTATCACAATGGAAATGAATTTTACACACCAAGACAAGTGTACAAGTGCTCCATCACCTTCTGAGAAGAGAGGTATGTAAAGATTGCCCAAAAATTGATTGTACATATGTTTTTGTCTATACTTTTCCAATAGCAATTGCCAAAAATTGCATGTAGAAATGCTTTTTGTTATAACTTTCCAATCATAGCACCAAACCAAGTGCTTCTTGTATTTAAAGTGTAGATTAGAAAAGCTTTGTGTGGGTCTACTGTCCAATCATAAAAAATGGATCATTACCTACAATATAGTCCCCTTTGAAGCATTGTTGCATCTATCGCGAGTAAGATTTTCACTCCCTTAACATAAACCAAGCATGCACATGCCCAAAAAAAAACTTGGGGTAGTAGAGGGGCCTTTTCGACACCTTGTTCGAGCAAACTTGAAAAGAGGAAGAGTTAAGAAAAAGATGGAATTATGAAATTTTAAGTCCAAAAAGCAAATCTTCTACTCATATTCATCAAATGGGGAAAATTTTCCTTTACAAGACTTACTGAATTATTGATTATGTTCACTTCCTCATTAAAAGTTTGATTTGTTCATGCCAAAATGGTCACTTAATTAGTCTAGACATAATATTCATCCATCTATGGCATTTACAAATTTACAAAAATTGATGGATGATAAAAGAGCCATGGACTCCTTTGGGGATTTATAAAACAAATTCATGATAGGTCAATACAAAAATAATGAAAAATTTCATATTGGGATCACAAAGGTGGAGTAAAAACTAAATTGAGATCCAACATTTCTCATCCTCCTATCTTATGTCATCCTTGACATACATTTGTGCTTTATGTGGCCTTCCGTAGCATGTCCAAATAGAATTTATATGTTCTTACTCCCTTACATTGATTCAACATACTAACCTAAAGGATCCGTATGGTATGTGAGTTTGATGAGGGATCACAGGCTCTAATGGTTGTTTGGTAGTGTAATCTACTTCACTGGCAATGTGTCTTCCCTATGTTGTTATGCCCCTTTTTATGGATATTTCTAGGTTATATCAAAGAATCCAATGAAAAAGGCTTGTTCTCAAAAGTTTGCATGTAATGTTTGGGCATGAACATGAGTATAGAAAACTACACCATTGAAGACTTTCAATGTGGGGATTTATTTAGATCATATGATAATGTGTATCGCCAAGAAGTAGCTCCTGCAATAATGAAATATAAAGCATAAAGCATGAAATCATAATCACATGGTAGTACATTTGTATGGTGTAGTCCTCTATGGAGTGTAAAAATCTCTGTTGTGTGTTAGTAGGACCATGAGAGCCCACATGAACCAACAAGCTAGCCTAGAAAAGGATCCAAGTAGATGCAGGAGTATCTTGTGGAAAATGAAAAGATGTTGGACTCCATGAATGGAAGACTATACGCTCAAAATGTTGCAGTAGACGAGGTAAGTGGACTCTCAAGGATAGGAATTGAAAATGACCAGCCATTGATCTCGGAGTAATGCCCAACTGAAGTTGAGGGGAAATCTAATGGTGTGATGGGAGGGGTAGTCATCTAAGGTGTAAACTAAGATTGTATCTCTCAGTCCTCATGCTCCAAAATTGTACCATGATCTAGAAAGTCATGTACAGAGAAAGTGTGCTCCATGTAGTGTGATTGTCCAATGCTACATTGATCCTCCTTTGAAGCATAAATGGGAGGATTTGGATCTTGAGAAGAATCCAAAAAGGATGAACACTTAGTGTATTCATCAAAAGTGCAATCTTTGGTTACTATAACTGAGTGACTCTTATGTTCATAGAGTTTTTATGCCTTCTCTCTATCACTATAATCGATGAAAATTTACTCCTTAGGCCAATCATCGTCATGGCCTTGCACATAGGCATTACTACCAAAGACTCAAAAATAGCTCACAGTCAGCTTCTTCTGAAAGTAAGCCTCAAATGGAGTTTGGTTCCTCAAGATATATGAGAACCCTCTTTTCAAAATATAAATTGTTGTTTGTATAGCTTCGCCCCGAAACTTTAGTGGAAGTTGCTTCTGAGTAAGGATAATCTTGACCATCTGGATCACACTTTGAATCTTCTGTAAGGCAATACTTTGTTGAGTATTTTGCATTGCTTGATACTTACTTTCGTGTTGCTTTAAGTACTTGGAGAAGTTGTGATTGACAAAGTTATTGTCTCCATCAGATATTTGTGTTGCTTGATACTTAATTTCGTGTTGCTTTAAGTACTTGGAGAAGTTGTGATTGACAAAGCTATTGTCTCCATCAGATCGGATGACCTTCAAAGAACTTGGAAAGTCTTCTTGAACTATTTGTGTCCACTCCTTGAACTTGGAAAGGGCATCCTCTTTATGCTTGAGTGAATAAACCGAAGTGTATCTAGTGAAGTCATCTACTATCAAGAAGAAGTAAATTGACCCACTTAGAGAAGGTGTATGCATATGTCCAAAAATATCAGCATCGACTAATGCTAAGGATTTAGATGCAAAAATTGATGCTTCTATAGGCAAAGAGGTAAAACTTTGCTTAGCACATGCTTAGCAGTTCAATTCCACTTGTGTGATCCTAGGTAGATCTTTGACAAGATGACTTGAAGAGATCTTTACTAAGCAAGAGGTATGTCCAAATCTGCAATGCCATACGCTAAAGCTTGAGTCCTTGTTCATGAAACTTGAGAGCTTGTAGAGACCTTTATCTTCAAATCCTTGAGCTATCATTTGGATTCATGATCGATGACTTGAACTTTGTTGTGATTGAATTGCACTTGCACTTTGTAATGGCCTTCATTGAGAGAAGGTTCTTACATAGGCTTAGTACATAAAGAACATCTTTGAGTGACTTGGTCTCACCTTCTGAGTTTATGACTTGAACTTTGCCTCTTCCTTGGATCTCAGTGCACTTGTTATCTCTGAGATAAACTTGGCCTTTGTGTTCTTGAAACTCATGAAATTCTTCTTTATCATGGCACATGTGTGACGAAGCCCCACTATCAAAAATACATTCTTTGCTAGGAGTGTATGCGATAAGTGCCTTGTGTTCAGTTGTGAGACAAAGATCTTCAGTTGTGTAGTGAGAGTGATGTTTAGTCTTTGGAGTAGACTTAGACTTATCCTTGTTCTTCTTCTTGAAACAATACTTTTTTATGTGTCTAGGCTTGCCACAAAAAGTGCAAGTAAACTTCTTCTTGCCATTGTCCTTAGACTCTTGATCACCTTTTTTACCTTTAGTCTTGTGGAAGGTAGCTTTGGCCTTCATAGTTGTTTCTTGGGTAGCTTGGGTCTTTTGCCTAGAGTCATTAAGAAGCAAATTTGCATTGTCTTCTAAGATGTTCTTGATGTGCAAGGTACTGCATGAAAACATGATGGACTCACTAGCCCAATTCCAGTCATTTCCATAGTTGCCTCAATGTTTTCTTGGTTCTGATTTTGTAGCCATGCATTCTCTTCACGTGTTGTATCTAAGTTCCTTTGAACAATTCCATGTTGAGGCTGAACTTAATGTTTTGTTTCATCTTGATGCATAAATTATCTTCCAATTGTTGTACCGCTTCTTTATCATATTTCTATAGTTGTGAATCTAATAAAATTTGAGCATCCTTCAGAGTGGGATATCAAGCATTAAAAGTCACAATTTCTACCATTAGAATTGAGTTTCTAAGGATATAGCTTGATCTTGAAAATTTTCATTGAGTTGACCAAGATATGCATATTTCTTGTGAATTTGGTTCATACAATTAAACATTTGGGTAAAAGCATTGTCAATGTGTGATGAAGAGAAAATTGCATTCATATGCACATATGGTGTATGGTGTGGAAAAGCAACGGAGGTGGGAAAAGGGGGTGGGAATGTGTGGATGTTGGGTGGTGGTGAAGGGGGAGTGGGGGAGAATGGTGGGGGGTGAAGTAGGGAGAGGGGGTGGGAACACCAATAAAGGTGGCGATATATCCATGGGTTCTATTACTGTTTCTTATGATGTCACTATATTGAATAGGAGGATGCGAGTGTGAGTGGATCTAGGAAAGAATGGTGTTGTGGTTCGTATAGATTGGAAAATTGGTATGTTTGGTCGAGGTCTAAAACCTAAAAGGGAGCTAAACAATGAATCCCATGCATTGATTGTGAAGATGGTTGCCTCTGATGATGATGGAAAAGTGGTAACATGAGGGCAGACAGGTGGTGGAGGGGGCATTATTGTGGTTGAGGCTAGTTGTTGTGTGGGGTTAATGGGTAAGGAGGTGATAGTAATTGGTGGTGTGGTATGGTTGGGGGTGTTTCAAAATCAAAAACCATTTCTCCTAAAATTTCACTTGTGGTTAGTGGTGGTGAGTAAGGTGGTAGTGCCAATAGGTTGGATGAGGTGAAGTGTGTCCTCTAAGAACTAATATGTGTGAAACATTGGGATGTACTGGTACTTGAATGGTGTATCCAACAATGGCCTATTGGCATAGTCTACATTGTTCGTATTGGGCTAGCAGTAATTTCATGAGAAATTTGAGAGCATTTATGACCCCAATGGCCTCAGTGAGCAAATGCATTATTTTGATCAAAGCTTCATCAAACTCGTCGTTTGTTAGCTCTCGTTCAAGGATAACATGGCTTCTTTTCACATTTAGTTGGTTTCTTTCTTGAACCTCCTCCATTTGATTATAGATCCATCTCTGTGCATCTATCTAAGCTAGGTTCTTAGTTGATTGCTCTTCCTCATCTTCTTCCTCTTCTTCTTCTCCTAGCGTTTTTCTTCCCATTGTTCGTATTCCTCCTCCCTTTCCATTTGAGAGCCTAGATAGTTCAGTAAGCTAGGTTCTTAGTTGATTGCTCTTCCTCATTTTCTTCCTCTTCTTCTTCATCCTAGCATTTTTCTTCCGATTGTTCGTGTTCCTCCTCCCTTTCCATTTGAGAGCCAAGATAGCTCAGTCATTTGTACTTTTGAGAGACAAATTAAGTGTCTAAAATAAGGAAGCATGTAAGAAGGTAATCGAGGGGGTGTGGGATTTCAAAGCCAAATGTTGGGCCCACTTTGTTTGTGATTGTGTCACTGACAAGAAACATGAATACTTATACAATGGCGCCTTTAGTTTGTGTGATATCTGCTTGCACAATAACTAGCTCTTAGAAAATCTCTTCCTGTGTGGTAGTAATGATTGGCCCTGGTATTCTGATGGTGAATGGAAGGACAACATGCACTAGTCCTATTGGAGATGGCACAAGGATGGGAAAATCTCTATTGGCTGAAGACATGGAATAGTATCTCAAGTTCTTTTTCATTTGGTGGGATGAGGAGCCTCTGCCTTCTTTGAAAGTTTGCAACTATCCCCAAGTTAGTGCTCTTTCAATCAGTATGTCATAGGCTAAACACATATACACAATTTGCATAATGGTGTAGTATCCATTCAGCACTTGCTTTTGCAGCCACCTTGCATTTTCCACATATAATTGGTCTATAATCCACATGGGTAAATTGATGCAAAGTGAGAGGTTTTAAGCCAAGCAAGCTGAACCAAATCTTCTCATGCGGCTATGTGAATCAATATGCCCTAGGATTGTGAAGTGTTGCATGCACATTCTAAGTGTAATGGTCAAATTAGGAGTGATGGAAAACACTTGTGTCAACTTTAACACTTCACTTTTTTCATTTTGTTCATAATCAATGCTTCTTTGTCAAATGGGATTTGGGTTCCAAACATTTGTCATGCATCTCAAACTAGTACCACCAAAGTTCCTGACACATCTTTATCTACACCAACTTGCAATGTGTGCATAAAAAAATAGCACCTATAGAAGTCAGGTTTTGGTAGAGCTCCAACGAAATAATCAACTAATCTTGCTTTGTCCCAAATAGGTTGAAACTCATCTGAATGTTGTATGGTCTCAAACTCTCTAGAGAAGAACTGTAATCTTCCATCAATTATCAAAATCTAGTTTGACCTCCCATATCTATTTGCCATCTTCAAGGGGATCCACCAATCCCTGAAACCAATGAGACTTCACATGGACCCTATCAATGTGGTTCATGGGTAGAGATTCAATCGATATCTCTCCTTAGAAATCTGCACAAGGTAGTGGTGGGAGTAGTAGATATTCCTTGATGGGAATAGTTATGCAGTCAATGGGCCTAAAGCTTGGACCTGCTGTTGTCATTGCTTGTTGGTGGTAATTTTTTTGTTAAGATCTCCTAACACAAGGAAGACATATTAATATTGAAATGGACTTTGATCCTAGTATGGTGAGAACTTGATCCCTTTCCAATACTGACATGAATCCCTAGTTTAGCCCATGAAGTTTATTAGTGCTCTATTAGTTCTTGTGCCCACCTATATGCATACTTGAGAATGTGCATGAGCTCAACATGCTTTGATGATCCACATGTTTTTACAATGTGTATGTTTTGTGGATTATTACAAGGTTGTTTTTGCATATCAGGTTCCCTTATGGAATTACAAGGTATAGGTTGCAACTCATCTTAATTTCCTATGGTCTTGAACTCTCTAGAGAAGAACTATAATCTTCCCCACCGATTATCAAATTCTAATTTGACCTCCCATATTTATTTGGCATCTACAAGGGGATCAACCAATCCCTGAAACCAGTGAGACTTCACATGAACTGTTATCAATTATGGAATATGCTAAACAAGGAATTGTTGGAGTGTTAATTTATTAATGTATTAATGTGTTTTGGTGTTTTTGATATAGCAGTTGAAGGTTCATGAGGAGCGTGAAAGGCGTGAAAGGGTGGACATCAATAATCCGATTTATAATTTATATAGTTTGTAAATGAACCCGCATAGAAGGTTTTATTGTTAGAAGCAGTTAGAAAAGTAGTGGTTAGAATAAGGATCATTGTAGACCGTGATTTTTGATATTGAAAGCAAAGGCTTTCTACAAAAGTTACCAACTTTTAGTTTCACGCATGCTTTTCAAAGCTGCTCTCATGTAACCCCTTTTCGACATAATTAAAAATTCCTATAAATACATGCACTCTGTGGACTGTCGAAGCAAAGTGCATGGGGGGAGATTGCACCGTGTTGGTATTCTAAGGTCTGAATTACCATATGTTGGAAGTGGTATGGGACCCAATAATAATAAATCTCAGGTTTATAGGATCTTCCAATAGATGAACCTTAACATACACAACTTAAGACTCAAAAATAGATGAGTGAGAGATAGAGAGAGAATAGACGAGATTTCAAGTGTAGCAGTAAGCTATGAGGCTCACCTACACTATCTATATTTGAATGTCAAATTACAATGTGTGAATATGATACAAACTGACAATATCTATATCTAAGCAGAAATAGGAACTAGATACAAGAGATTGTGTGCTTAAGAGGTATAAAGAGTGTGTGTGTGTGAGAGAGAATATGGAGAATAAGAACAATTTAGAACTATTTTACAACAAACCCAAATTTTGATCAACCTAAATTAGAAACGAGCGATCTAGCAAGTAAGAACGGAAATGGACTTGCTACTCACAATAAATCAGCAATGTATGTTGATGGTAAGCTGACACAATCTCCTCCATATATCTCCTGAAGTAGACAACTCCTCCAAGAGTGTGAGAACTCCTCCTCCAAGTTGGCCTCCAAGATCTCCTCCTAGCTTGAGAAGATTGATCACCTCCTCCAAGTTCTTCTCCAAGAGCTTGAGCTTGTTGAGTGATTTGATAAACAATAACCCAAGGTCCTTGTTATATAGTATTTTGTTGCCCCTCCAAAAGCATATCGTAAAAGCAATAAAACTTTTGCCACGTGCAACGATTGCCTTTCATGAAAAATTGGTGCCTTATGAAAAGCTAATCACATTTGGCTTTCAAAAGAAAAACTCCACACCGCTCTTTGTTCGTGCCAAAAAATCAAGTCCAAAAAATAGATCGCGTTTCGTTGTTGTTGAAGGTGGGAATCAAACTTGCGTGACTTGGATGAGAGTGATTCGTTTTGACCAACACGTTTGCATGTTTTTCTTGTAGACAATATACAAAAAGAACTTTTCATATGGCTAGCACATTAAGCTTTTGGGACATTGTTTCCAACAATCCACCCTTCAATGTCACAATGGTACAAGGTTCAATAACTTGCAAAAACTTCTGATATCTGTAAATATCTCTTAACTGATTTCCATTGAATCTTGAGCTGACTGTGCATGAACCTGTATACTTGAGAAACTGTAAACTGAATGTTTGCACATGTATTACATAAGTATATCAAGCAACTAAATGCTTAACTATATAATGTAGCATCTAATGATTCTGAATCTTCTACCAACTGTAATAACATATTGACAGCCATAGGTATCTGCATAGGTCTGGAATCTATCATTTCAAACCTTTCCAAAAATTTCTCAATGTATTTCTGTTGTGTCATGTAGGTACACTCATCTCTATACTTAAACTCAATCTTGGGACTTGTGATAATAATATCACTTTGTAGTGCATCTTGAACACTAGCTGGTTCATTCTCAACTGAAATAAGAGCTAAAACGTTATGAATCTCAAAATATTTTGCATAATTTACCTAGTCTCCTTGTTGCCTCCTGGTTTGACTTCTAGTTCTTCCTATGTATTCTTGTATACCACTATCCTTCCATGTTTGATATAACCACTTTGGTGTACTCCTAAAAAGTGGTGGTATCTCTTTTGGCTCTTTAGTATCTCTTTCTTCTGAAACTCTAGAACCTTCTCCAACTTCATAAGTCGAAACTTCAAGAGGTACTGATGTAGTACTAGGCACTGGTGTAGGTAATGAAATTCTCTCTTCACATGTATCTCTTAGGATTTGAGAAGGCTCATCACCCCCCTTGTATGGCTGACTGTAAGCATCCAAATTCCTTCTAAAAAATGCATAGTCATCTACCTTTATGAAATCTGGAATTTCTCCTTCTTATCATAAATATGACTTTTTGCAACATATGCATTGTGTGAGAGTAGGATATCACCTGTATCTGAAACATAGAATATGTATCCCTTGCTTTCAATTGCATAACCAATAAAGATTGCTTTAATGGCTTTTACATCAAGCTTACCACGATCCTTCTTTTCAATGTGAACCTAAGCTTCTTTTCAATGTGAACCTAAGCTGGGGAACCAAAAACTTTGAAGTAACTCACATTGGGTTTCTTCCCATAATAAGCTTCATAAGGTGTAAGAACCTTTAAATTTTTTGTGGAAGACCTATTGTGAATGTGATTAGTTGTATGTACTACATCAAACCAAAACTTGGGAGAAAGCCTTTTGGATGACATCATACTACACATCATCTTAACAAGTCTCCTATTCTTTGGCATCAGATATCATATCAATGCCATGATTTTTAAACAAAATAAAACTTGTTGATTTGCATTATCAAGCAATGAAGAGAGCAAAACAAGTAGAGAAATCAGATAGTAGTGACATGCAAACAATAGAGAAATCCACTATGCATGAGGCACATTTTAATCCATTACCCATAGTGGGATCATCATCCCACTAGCTCTTGGAAGACATCACGTTAAAAGCCCGTGCTTCATTTTTAAATTATGGATCTTTGGCACCCTCAACATGTGGCTTGAAAATATGGAAAAACGTTCATTAAATGTGCCATATAATAGAGGGATCAAAGACACAAAGGGTGGCATAACTTCAGTGAAGCAAAATATTTGGAAGTTCATCCATGCAATACTTCAAACAATTTCATTTAAGCATGCATGCAAAATAACACATAATCAACTTCATATAGGGAATATATTATTGCATTTTGAAGCATATCACATTGATATTGGACTATGTGACTTTGGCATATCAACACTAGTACCAACAAAAAAATGCTTTCCAAAGTAACTAGATCTTGAGTATCCACAAGGAACGAGTGGAGTCAAAAGTATTGGTGGATTGTGCTAGAGTGCATATCCACATGTCCTCCACCATATGATAAGACTCAAGGGACATATACCATTGCCATTCTTACTTGCATCTATTAAGGTTTTTAAGATTTAGATAATTCTCCCATTGATCAAAATGGGGTTTATAAGTTCAAGTATGCATTAGCACTCGTTATAGTTGAGAATGTATTGAAAAGAGTAGACATATATGAGCTACTTATAATATTTTAAAACCTCACTCAATATGGTTTGAGAATATCCAAGCGTGGTGGACTGAGACCATTTTGAAGTGGATTTATGTAATGGAACACAATTACTAATCAAACATCATTTTTCACTGAAAGAACATAATCTTATTCATAGTTTATTATCACATGGATCAGTGTTACACAATGAACGATTAACAATTCCAATTTGGTCTTTCACATGGACAATAATGGTAACACACATGATACCCTTCAGTTATGAATAACATTGAAAGGAATTCCACATTCTAAAAATTCTTGAGTCCATTTAAGATGAATCTCAAGACAATATTGCTTCTCAAAAGCTTCATGTGTTGTGTTTTGTAGTTTAATAAGAGTAAGACTAGGAAATACATTATTAGATCCACCTCCTCTATGAGATTCACGTGGTCCACTCTTTTTTGACATATCTAGATATATCTGTTGGTTCTTGTTTACTTCTTTGAAAGTATTGTGAACTATTCATGCTTTTAAATCTCTTTTATCTAATACCTTAGAGTTTTACACTTGTTTGCATAACTTGTAAAATGTAACCATATATCATTATTTGGATTAGGGCATCCTACATTGTTTCCTGTACTCGAAATATGCTCTTTTATCCGATTTTCATTTCCTACATAGCAATGTCCAAAAACATTTGCATTGTATTGTGGATACCATGTTACCTTCTTGATGAATAGTCACTAATGACCATTCTTTTTCCTTTCCAATAATGCTTGCTTTAATGTAGAGCTTTATATCTACAAAAAATAACTTAAAAAATAATTCAAAAAGTTATAACCCTAATACCAAAGAGAGAACCCAAAGTATGAGAGTCACATGAAAACCATGAAATAAAGAAAAAAACGGTTGTCATATTAGAAGATGGATAGGAAAAATGCACTTAAATTAGGAGTGATATTCTTGAAATGGAAGGGGATCAATTAAAGGAATTGTTCCAAAAATATAGAAATGTATTTCCTAGTTCTTATAAAGACTTAAAGGGTGTTGACCCTCAAATTTGTGGCCATAGAATTCCTAAGGCATCAAATGCTAGCCTCCAAATAGAGGCCATATACATATAACGATGTATATTCGGCCAAGATTAAAGAGAAGATAGATAAAATCTTAGAAACATATTTCATATACAAGATTCAACACACCAAACGTGTGACCCCATAGTTGTTGTGCCCAAAAGAAATGGAAAACTAAGAATCTACATCAACTTAAAAAAGGTCAATGTTGCGACCATAAAGGAAATTTATCCATTGTCTATGATCTATCACCTCAAGACAGTAGCATGCAAAGATTTTTATAGTTTTTTAGATGGCTTTCCAATTGAAAATCAAGTTGGACTTGCACCTAAATACCAATATTAAACTACCTTTGCCAACTAAATGGGGGATTGATGCATTCCAATTTATGCCATTTGGTTTGAAAGATTCTCCTACAGCTTTCCATAGACTAATGTGTCATGTATTCAAAGAGTTTCTTATGGAAGTTTATGTCTATGATATGTGTACATAATCATCAAAAAGACCATAACACATCCCTATGTTGGAAAGGTTATTTGCCAAATGCAGATAATATGGAGTCTCATTAGATCTAGATAATTATGTCTTCATGGTAAGTCAGACATGTGGTCTCAAAGAATGAAATTCCCATGGACAAGATTAAGGATATTTTTAATCTACCAAAGACTAGGAATGTCAAGGAAGTCAAGAATTCATGACCACTAAGGTACTATCATTTATTTATCCACATATATGCAATCATGACAAGGCCTATTTATGCCTTGATTACAAAATTCGAATGAACTAAAGAATGTGATAAAGAACCTGAAGAGTTGAAGCACATTTGTCACAACTCACATTTTAAAAGTGTATGATTAAGATAAAAACTTTCACATGCATGTTGATGCATCAAACTATGCAATATGTTGTATTTTAGCATAGCCTACAAGCAAAAGTAGCTTTGATTTTCCAATAGCCTATGCTCGTAGATAAAATTGTGTAGAGCAGAATTACACTATGATTGAAGGAGAAGGGTAGTGAAGAAATTTAGACATTATTTGCTAAAAAATAAGTTTAAATTTTTGTTGATCATCAAGCCCTTCTTGTTGGAGTTAGACGTCCTTGGAAGCATGCGAACAACACAAGGAAGAAGAAGAAGCTTGGAGCTCAACACACAATACTGAATGTATTACCACTAGAACGTACAAAGATAAGTAGCTTGTTAGGGCAATAGGCATATATACAAGCAGGGGGGAAAGAACCTCCTAAAGAGGGGAAAAAGTGCCCCGATAGTCCTAGTGTGTTCACTTACATCACTACCTAAATATATCAACAAATCCCCCCTGGGAGTGATGTGGTGAACAAGGAGCTGGCACTCATGTAGAAGGAAGTGCCAAGCTATGTGGAAATCACTCCACAAAAGGAAGTAAGTTCAAAGCTTTGCGGAAAGCTTCAAACTTCTCCCTAGGTAGAGCCCTCGTGAAAAGGTCTGCAATGTTCTCCTGTGTGGGCAATATGCCAAGCTGATCTCCCCAGTAGAGAACCTCTCCCTAACATAATGATAATGCACCTCAATGTGCTTAGTGCAAGCATGGAACACAGGGTTGCTCGCAATTGCCAATGCACTCTAACTGTCAGTGATGATGGTGGTGGCAGAAGACTAACCAACACCCAAATCAACCATAAGGCATCTGAGCCACACACACTCAATAGTCGCTGTGAAAGCTGCCGTATACTCAGCCTCACAACTAGAAGTGGCCACAGTAGGCTGCTTCTTGCTCAACCAAGATATACATGAGCTACCAAGCATGAAGCAAAAGCCACTAGTGGACACACGAGTGTCATAGCAACCATCCTAGTTAGAGTTAGAAAAAGCATGCAAATCTGGCTATAGTGATCCCCCCTTGGGATAAAACAACCCAAGTAGCCGAGTACCGCTCAAGTAGCGAAAGATGCGCTTAACCGCCTGCCAATGCTTGACTCCTCGACAATGCATAAACCTGCTCATCTGTGAGACAACAAACTGAATATCTAGCCGACTAATGCATAAGTAAATCAAGCATCCAAGAGCCTGTTGATAGAGAAAAACATCAAGTGCATCTCCAACATCATGAAGACTCAGTCATAAACCTATTTCCATAGGAATGGCAATAGGTTTACAGTCTTCAAGGCCAAAACGCTGCAATAATGTGTCAATATATTTCATTTGACACAAAGCCATTCCAATTTACAGATCTTTCATAGTCTATGAGCTTATATAGCCCACGACATAAAATGCCAGAAGCAAAAATGACATCGCCATTTGATAGAACATGAACTGTACATCTGTCATCAACAAATTTCACAACCAAGCCAATCTTGGCTAATGCAAAAACTGATAATAGATTTTTCTTGATCCCTGGCACAAACAAAGCATATGACAAAGTGAAAGAAATACCATCAGCAGTAGTCAAAATGATCTTACCAACTCCCATAATAGGATAAGAGGAGTTGTTGGTGCATGTAATAGTATTCCTTGTAGGGGTAGGCTTGAGTGAAGAGAAGAAACTGTGCTGCGAGGTAATATGTTTAGACGCCCCACTATAAAAGTACCAAACATCTGAGTCTACTACACACATGCACTACTCATGAGAAGATGGGTCAAAATTGCAAACAGTATTAAACACCCATTCTTCTTCCTACACAAGATTAGCAGACTCTGTTTTTGGTGTAGAGGCCTCTACAACAACCATTCCAGCCTCTTTTTTCTTTGCCTCTTTAGCAGCCAGTTTTGGACAATTCTTTATGATATGATCATTTCCTTTACAATACTTGCAAAACAGTTTTTGCTTTTCTGATTTCTTTTCATCTTTGTCTTCCCTCTTTCATTGTGTAGAATTAATAGATTTTTGCTTACTAGTTGAAGAGCTCCATTTTCCTTGGCCCTTCTGACTAGCCAGGAAAGCTTGATCTGCAACATGCATAATGGACCTATTCTGCCTGGACTGATCCTCCTGCAACAAAACAAAGACTAAATCCTCAAATGACAAGGCATTTGGATTGCCTTTCATCATCAACCAAAGAGTAGAAGCAAACCTCTGATATGAATCAAGAAGACCATTCAAAACAGTTTGCACAAGTGAGCTATCTGGTATAATCTCATCAACAGAAATCAACTGTTCCTTCAAGTCTTTGATCTTTGTTAGAAAATTGTCCATAGAATCACCTTCATTCACGTGCTCACTCTCCAACTGTTTTCAGAGGTAAGCAACACAAGCCTCATTCCTAGCTTGGTACAATGTGGTAAGTGTATCCCAAGCATCCTTAGCTGTTTTGCAAGAGCTAATGTGAGGAATAATGGCACGTTTGACAGACAAAGCTATCAAGGCATGTGCCTGGGCTGTAGAAATCATAGCACGAACAAGAATATGTAGAATATCATCATCTTTGACACCTTCTGCATCATCTTCAATACCTACAGTTGTAACAGTTGTAGGTGTGATAAGACATTTTTCAACACCCTGCACAATGTTCCACAGTCTTTTTGCAACCAATACATGTCACATAATATAAGCCCATAACGGGTAGTTGGTACCATCCAAATTATCCTCAATAGCCAAAATACGGAATACATCACTGCTTTGAGCTATGGCTGGTAATTAAAATACCTTGATGCAAAAAATTGACTGTATCTCAAAAAGTTGATTAGAATTGCCTAGACAAATTTTGCTAGACATGTAGCAAACTTCGAGACGCTTATACTGGCAAACCGAAACTGGTATATACCTTTGGCACAAAAAGATGAAATAGCCTACACAAGCATTGCGATAGTGCGTTCGAAGGCCAAAATGAGCTCAGATCGTGATTTCGGCACCACAAAGCGAGGTGGTTTTGATGTCAAAAAGACACTAAGTATGCTCACCAAAATTCTTGCAGCTCAGAAACTACAACCAGAGAGGTGTAGATGAGACCCTAGATGAAGCGGCGACCTGCTCTGATACCAACTGTTGGAGTTAGACGTCCGCAGAAGCATGCGAACAGCACAAGGAAGAAGAAGAAGCTTGGATCTCAACACACAATACTAAATGTATTACCACTAGAATGTACAAAGATAAGTAGCCCGTTAGGGCAATAGGCATATATACAAGCTGAGGGAAAAAAACCTCCTAAAGAGGGAAAAAAGTGCCCCGGCAATCCTAGTGTGTTCACACATATCACTACCTAAATATATCAACACTTCTTTGTCTAGTATATAAGCCATGCAAAATTGGAAGATTGGTATGTTAGTTTTTCTTAGTCATGGATTTTGACCTCAAAGTAGTGGTTAAGAAAGGTAATACACACATCTGTGCATATAGGTTAACATGGTGAACCACCTAATGGGGTATCATATGAGTTGCCTGATGCGTATTTGTTTAAATTAAAAGTGATACTCAAGTGGATGCAACAATTTGTTTGCAAACTCATATATGGCCCATTGCACCACCATCTCCCTAGGGATGCACCACTATCTCCATAGGGACAAGAGGGAAATTAGAGAGTCAAAAGGTCTGTGAATCATAGTTGTAAGTATATATAGAAAAGGTGAATAAGGAGTTTCTTCTTGTGAGGATGGCGATGAGAAGTGGGATCTTATGATGTAAGATGACGTAGATAGTTTGGAATGAAATTTTTCCCAAATTTAAACTCTAAAAAACTTAAGGTAATTAGGAGTATATTGGCCTCACATTGATTAAAATGTTCATGATTATTACATCAATTTCTAGTTTTGCATTGGAATACCAACCACAAAGCATTCAAATATCTATCAAATGATAGTAGAACTAGAGTGGAGTAAGCCTATTGTAGATTACCTCCATGGCAAGATATTTCTAGAAGGAATTGCTCAACCTAGAATGGAGTTACTTGAACAACAATCCAAACACAATTATCATATTGGGAATCAATTGCGAAAAAGAGGAAAAAACAATTTTTTTGCACTTGTGCATACATAAGAGTGAATACTTCCCAATCCTAGAAATGGCTTACTCAAGTGCTTAAGAAGGACATTCCTCCCCTAAAAGAATAGCTTGGCTTTTGTTGGCCAAGAATGCACATGGATGCAAGGATTTACATAGAAATATGTGACAAATGTCAATGAATAAAATATCCTTTCCATAAAGACTAGATGCCACTTACACCTATGACGAGTAGTAGAGCTTTTGCTAAATGGGGAATTGATTTTGTTGCACATATTATCCCCCTAGCAAAAGGCTCACACGTAGAATATATTATTATGGAAATGGATTATTCTACCAACTGGGTGAAAGTTAGAGCAACACGATGATGTTACACTTAGACCACTCCTAAATTTCTCTTCAAAGATATTTTCACTAGATATGGCTTATCAATGAAGTAGTCAACGTTAGGGCTATTCATTTCCTAAATGAAAAGGTTGAACACCTTTTAGAAGATTTTCTAATAGTGTGAAAGAGATCAGCCCCTTTATCATCCTTAGGCTAATGGCCAATCTAAGAGCACAAACAAGATTCTTTGTACATTTCTTATTAAAATAGTGAACAAAAAGTGTTGACATATGGGATCCTTAGACATAACTTGGACATATAGGATCCAAGTTGGGGACATATGGCATCCCTTGGATCTTGGGACATATGGGATCCCAAGACATTTTGTTGGGATCTAGGGACATATGGGATCCCTAGACATATAGAGGGTTTACATCATGTGTTAGGTAGTGCTTTGTGGATTAGTTGCTCTATTTGATTTTGGTTTGATGATGTCTTTTGTAGTCTCCCCGGGATCCATTGATGGGATCTTTGGTAGGGCCTTTCTTGTGGACTCCTTGTTGTTGATTTTGAGTATGGCATTCCATTTTGAGTGTCTTGTGTCCAAGCCATAGGGAAGGTCTTACTCTTTTAAAGAGCACTGTCTAGTCCCTTTACATGGGGCTTGAAATGATTTTGGAGCTCAACAAGATTTTACCTCTTTGGAGAGAGAGAGAGAGAGTATACACAGTTGCAAAACTTGATGGCTTTGGGAGGGTCCTACCTTGAGTACTACTCAAGGTGGTGTCTAATCCCATTACAAATAACCATAGATACTTGAAAAAAAAAATGATAAAGAAATTATGCTTTGTAATGGTTTCATACCTCTGCTTGGGCCCTAATGAATTATAGAGAATTCTACCATTTAACTCATTAATCTCTCGGTTATCTCAAAATGGACGGGGCCATCCCTACAACGCATGACATGATGGCAGACTGCATTCAATAAATGGGGGGACACTTTTAGTATATTTTAAAAGAAAAGCCAAATGGATGATGACATAAGTGCTTATGTCATATCCACTGAAATGGCCATTGCCATCGATGCACATTCATTTCCCTCAGCACGATTACCTTGCGCACTTTGTGGCGGTAGCATTCTTCCCCATTTGGGTAATCCAACAGCACATAGATCCATGTCGCCAAAGTGTAGAGCTGATAGTGAACATGTGTAGTTCAAATTGTACCATTCACTTTGATTTTGCCATGCTTTGGAGATTCTTTTCATCTTCTTCGAAAGTGAAACTGCTTCACAACTGTGCACACAAGTAAGAACACACTACAGTATTTGTGTTTCCATCTCTTGTGCTTAACAAGATAGTAGGAGCATAGTCCGCTGTACTTCTCTCTCTCTCTCTCTCTCTCTCTCTCTCTCTCCTTCTGATGATGATCCTTGTGGCCTTCTGTTGAAGATGAGCAAATCATCAGAGAAGATGCGCAATCGACTGGAGTTCAGCTATTTCGCACTTCCCCCCCTCTCTCTCTCATTCTGGCAGGTTTGGGCTTGCGACAACAGAAGGAAAGAAAAGTGTTATCGGCGCATGGTCTAGAACAGGTTCATTTCGAGGCCAATGTGAATCAGGCTTTGAGATGCTTGTTGGGGCAGGCACTCTTATGAGCTTCCTTGGCTACTGAGAAGCATTGCGGCTAACCTCCCACTCTGATCCTGGTGATGCAGAGTCGGGTGTTGTACCTACAACAGTGTCTTCAGCAGAAGTAATCGAAATAGCTTGTAGAGAAGCTGCACAACCTTAGAGTCTTCCTTCTTTGCACTTCTTCTGGTGCCTCAGCCTCTGCTTGATTCTCTATCATGGAGCTTCCTTTCATAGATCTCTTTCTCGATGGTGTTCTTCCGCTCTGATTCTTAATGGAGTCCATGAAATGCTTTTCACACGAATGTCCAACTCTGCTCATCTTCAGTCTGACTATTGAAACATGTTCAGATTTGATGCCAATCAAGCTCTCTTGCAGCACGTCATCAGGAGACCTCACAAATGTCCGTCACTACCTTGATGTAGAGTACCATTGAAAGTGCATGAAAACAAAGTGTGCAGGTTGAAAAAGGCATTATATGGTTTGAAGCAAGCATCATGTGCTTGATATGAAAAATAACATGCATACTTGATTTCACATAGTTTTGAGAACAATCCAACTGAGAGCACCTTATATGTTAAGCATGCAAATGATGTGATTCTAATCATTATTGTCTATGTTGATGACATGCTGCTCACTAGTGCTCATGAGAATCATATTGCTGATTTTAAGGCTGATTTATATGCCTCATTTGAGATGACAAATTTGGGGCATTTGCATCATTATTTGGGCATTTAGTTTATACAAGTTGATATCGGGATAACTTTGTGTCAAACAAAATATATTGACACATTATTACAACATTTTGGCCTTGAAGACTACAAACCTATTGCCATTGCTATGGAAACATGTTTACAGTTGAGTCTTCATGATGTTGGAGATGCATCTGATGTTGTTCTCTATCAGGAGACTGTTGGCTGCTTGATTTACTTATGCAAGTACTCAACCAAATATTCAATTTGTTGTTTCATAGATGAGCAAGGTTATGCATTGCCCAAGTGTCAAACATTGGTAGGTGGTTAAGCACATCTTTCGCTACTTGAGTGGTGCACGACTACTTGGATTGTTTTATCCCAAGGGGGGATAACTATCTCCAGATTTACATGCTTTTTCTCACTCTAACTGGGTTGGTTGCTATGACACTTGTGTGTCCACTAGTGGTTATTACTTCATGCTTGGTAGCTCATGCATATCCTGGTTGAGAAAGAAGCAGCCTACTATGGCCACCTCTAGTTGTGAGGCTGAGTATAGGGAAGCTTTCATAGTGATTGTTGAGTGTGTGTGGCTCAGATGCCTTATGGTTGATTTGGGTGTTGGTGAGTCTTCTTCCACCATCATCTTCACTCATAGTCAGAGCGCATTGGCACTTGCAAGGAACCTTGTATTCCATGCTCACACTAAGCACATTGAGTTGCACTATCATTATGTCAGGGAGAGGTTCTCTGTTGGAGAGATGAGTTGGGCATATGTACTCACAGAGGAAAAAATTGTAGACCTTTTCACCAAGGCTTTGCCTAGGGAGAAGTTTGAAGATTTTTGCAAAGCTTTGGGCTTACTTCCACTTGTGGATAGATTCCACATAGCTTGGCACTTTTGCATGGTTGCTAGCACCTTGTTCACTACATCACTCCTAGGGGGGATTTATTGATATTTTGGTAGTGATGTGTGTGAACACACTAGGACTGCTAGGGCACTTTTTTCCCTCTTTAGGAGGTTTTTCTCCCCTGGCTTGTATATACATCTATAACCCTAATGGGTCACTTATCTTTGTACATTCTCTTGGTAATACATTCAATATCATGTGTTGTGCTCCAATCTTCTTCTTCTTCCTTGTGTTTTTCGTGTGCTTCCACAAACCTCGAACCTCAACAATGAGGTCATGAGCCTTTAGGAAAGCTAACTCTCTTACCTACATGATGGCTAGATCAAGAGGTCATTGGAGATTTTTACTTCAAAACCAGGTTTTAGCCACTAAATGTTGATCGCTTTTTAAGTTTAATGTAAGTTTTTTTTGTGCTTTTTCAAATATTTTCACCAATTTTTTGTCAATGCTTCTAAAACCTATAAAATAAGGGTTTGGGGGGCATAGTTCAACATCAATCATTGATCACTCAAGGCCTATTGAGGTGCTCTAACTCTTGAAATAGGTGTTCCTAAGTTTTGATGCAGATTTGGAGGAGATTTTGGTAGCAAACCATGAGCTCCCACTGAGTTTTGTAAGTAGCGAGTTCTAATTTTAGTTCTTCTTGTTCTTTTGTTGGTTTTATAATTATTTGCCTTCTACTTCAACACAAGGAGTATTTTATCTTTCTATTTAGGCCAATTTCTAGTTTATGGTTTTCAAAACCCTAATTTCAAAATTAGGGTTTGTTGTACAAACAGTTGTAAAAACTATTTTTGTTCATTTGAATCGCACATATACACATGCTTCATACATCTTAAGCACTTTATGCAGAATTTCTTGTATCAAGAACCCTAAATTTGTTGGAGTTAGATGTCTGTGAAAGCATGCAAATAGCACAAGGAAGGAGAAGAAGCTTGGAGCACAACATAGAATATTGAATGTATTACCACTAGAATGTACAAAGATAAGTAACCAATTAGGGCTATATGCCTATATACAAGTCGGGGGAAAAAAACGTCCTAAAGAGGGAAAAAATGCCCTGATAGTCCTAGTGTGTTCACACACATCACTACCTAAATATATCAACAAGTCCTCCCTGGGAGTGGTGTGGTGAACAAGGAGCTAGCACTCATGTATAAGGAAATGCCAAGCTATGTGGAATCAATCCACAAAAGGAAGTAAGCCCAGAGCTTTGCGAAAAGCTTCAAACTTCTCTATAGGCAAAGCCTTCATGAAAAGGTCTGCAATGTTCTACTGCATGGGCACATATGCCAAGTTGATCTCTCGAGTTGAGAACCCCTCCCTGACATAATGATAATGCACCTCAATGTACTTAGTGTGAGCATGGAACATAGGGTTCCTTGCAACTTCCAATGCACTCTGACTGTCAGTGAAGATGGTGGTGGCAGAAGACTGATGAACACTCAAATCAACCATAAGGTGTCTAAGCCACACACACTTAACATTCATTGTGAAATCTACCCTATACCCAGCCTCACAACTGGAAGTGGACACAGTAGGCTGCTTCTTGCTCAACCAAGATATACAAGAGCTAACAAGCATGAAGCAAAATCCACTAGTGGACACACGAGTGTCATAGCAACCAACCCAATCATTGTCAGAAAACACATGCGAATCTAGTTGTTGTGATCCCCCCTTGGGATAAAAG
Source organism: Ceratopteris richardii (assembly GCA_020310875.1). Lineage (NCBI taxonomy): Eukaryota > Viridiplantae > Streptophyta > Polypodiopsida > Polypodiales > Pteridaceae > Ceratopteris > Ceratopteris richardii. Next base: position 139,666,506 of record CM035420.1, on the reverse strand, counting down.
AATCCAAGTAGCAGAATACCACTCAAGTAGCAAAATATGCACTTAATGGCTTGCCAATGCTTGACACTTGGGCAATGCATAAACTTGCTCATCTGTGAGGCAACAAACTGAATATCTGGCCGAGTAATGAATAAGTAAGTCAAGCATCCTATAGCTTGCTAATAGAGAACAACATCAAATGCATCTCTAGCATCATGAAGACTCAATCGTAAACCTGTCTCCATAGGAGTGGCAATAGGCTTACTATCTTCAAGGCCAACATGCTACAATAATGGCTCAATATATTTTGTTTGACACAATGCCATTCCACCATCAACTTGCATAAATTGAATGCCCAAATAATGATGCAAATGCCCCAAATCAGACATCTCAAATGAGGCATGCAAATCAGCCTTAAAATCAGCAATATGCTTGTCATGAGGACCAATGAGCTGCATGTCATCACATAGGCATGTATCTTTTCATACCAAGCACGTGGTGCTTGCTTTAACCATATAATGCCTGCTTTAACCTGCACACCTAGTTTTCATGCCCTTTCTGCACAAAGTCACGGGGCCGAAAAACATACACTTCTTCATGCAGTCACCATTCAAAAATGTTGTTTTAATGTCCAACTGATGTACATTCCAACCATGATGAGCTGCAAGTGCACAGATTCTTAAACAAGAGGGAGAATTGTCATATATCATATTGATATAGATGTTATTTTCCAAAAAATGATGTGTAGGAAGTAATAAATTTCATGTTTAGGATATTCTAATCATGTTTGCAAATTTTATAGCAATAAGTTTTTACATTCACTCTCTAAGAAGTTGTTGTATTCAATTTGTATGTCAAACTTGAGCATGAAGATATACAAAGTAGAAAAAGTGTTGTATGAGAGAAAGGTAGGGCGCTCTTAGTAGAAAAACTTTATCTCATTGAAAATTTTATAGTTCTTGTGTTTTATGTCTCATTTGATTGCATGAAGGTAGGTTAATGAGGAGATTTTTCATGTTTTTTCATCTCAGTCTAGAATTTTTTATTTTGCAAGGCTCAAAAGTCATATTTGGAAGCAGATTTGGACTTAGGGCTTCTCTAACACTACCATTTAGATCAAAAAGTTGAACATTTTTGTGTCCCACAAGCTTAAGATAATTCCTCACTATTTTTGGGTTACATGGCTTAAAAAGTGTTTTTTTTTGTACTAAAAAAGAAGAAGAAGCCATGATTCATCTTATTCATGGTTGTAGGTTTAGAAAACATAGAGTAGTATGTGGATTTTTAGGGTGATCAATGTGTGTGTGAGTGTGTTGCTGGGATTGCCTCTATTTTTGCAAGTTCGATTCTTGAGGTGGACTATTTGGGAGTCCTGCATGAAAAGTAAACCATGGCCAGCCTTGGAGTCTTGCATGAGACATGTAAAGAAGATGCTATCTTGGAGCATGCAAATTCCCTGAGTGCATGTCTAAAAAGGCATGATTGGTTCTGTGGTTCCAAGGAGAAGATTTAAAGATGAGGATTGAGATCTAAGGATATGGATTATGGTCGTGCATTGATCACAATCATTTTCTTTTCATGAATGTTTTTGTGCATACTCTTTTATACTTTGTTTTACTCTCTTATATCTTGCTGTGCTGAATTCTATTACTATGCATTAATTGTGACTGAAGATTAAGAGATGTCTTACATTGTTCACATACCCAAACTTGAAGAAGCCAACTTCTTATGTTTAAGTTGATTGCATGATCATAGATCCAGTCAATCCAAGATGAGAGGCTCAATGAGATCTTCATCGTGGCATACTAGAAACTTTCATCGTGGCATACTAGGGACATCCTGAATTGAGAGGGGAAGTTCCACCTCACTCATGTTGTTGTGTATGTTGATGACATGCTTCTCACTGGTCCTCATGAGAAGCATATTGCTGATTTCAAGGCTGATTTGCATGCCTCATTTGAGATGTGTGATTTGGGGCATTTGCATCATTGTTTGGGCATTCAATTTATGCAAGTTGATGGTGGAATAGCTTTGTATCAAACAAAATATATTGACACATTATTACAACATTTTGGCCTTCAAGTCTGCAACCCTATTGCTACTCCTATGGAAGCATGTTTACAATTGAGTCTTCATGATGCAGGAGATGCATTTGATGTTGTTCTCTATCAGTAGGGTGTTTGGTGCTTGATTTACTTATGCATTACTTGGCCAGATATTCAGTTTGTTGTCTCACAGATGAGTAGGTCTATGCATTACCCAGGTGTCAAGCATTGGCACGCAATTAAGCACATCTTTCACTACTTGAGTGGTACCCGGTTACTTGGATTGTTTTATCCCAAGAGGGGATCGCTACTGCTAGATTTGCATGCTTTTTTTGATAGTGACTGGGCTTGTTGCTATGACATTGTGTCCACTAGTGGCTTTTGCTTCATGCTTGGTAGCTCATGTATATCTTGGTTGAGCAAGAAGCAGCCTACTGTGGCCACTTCCGATTGTAAGGCTGAGTATGGGAAATATTTCACAACAAATATTGAGTGTGTGTGGCTCAGATGCCTTATGGCTGATTTGGGTGTTGGTCAATCTTCTACTGCCACCATCTTCATTGACAATCAGAGTGCATTGGCAGTTGCGAGGAACCCTATGTTCCATGCTCACACTAAGCACATTGAGGTGCATTATCATTATGTCAGGGAGAGGTTCTCAGCTGGAGAGATCAGCTTGGCATATGTGCCCACGCAAGAGAACATTGTAGACCTTTTCACGAAGGCTCTGGCTAGGGAGAAGTTTGAAGCTTTCCGCAAAGTTTTGGGCTTACTTTCTTTTGTGGATTGATTCCACCATAGCTTGGCACTTCCTTATACATGAATGAAATCTCCTTGTTCATTGCATCACTCCTAAGGGGGATTTGTTGATATATTTAGGTAGTGATGTGTGTGAACACACTAGGACCGTCGAGGCAAATTTTTCCCTCTTTAGGAGTTTTTTTCCCCGGCTTGTATATATGCCTATTGCCCTAATGGGTTACTAATCTTTGTACATTCTAGTGGTAATACATTCAATATTGTGTGTTGTGCTCCAAGCTTCTTCTTCTTCCTCCTGCTATTTGCATGCTTCCGCATGTGTCTAACTCTAACAATCATCATCATCATCATCATCATCTTGTTCCACCATTATATTTGTAGATATTTTTTGTTTTTGACTGTATACTCACCATTTTCACCTCATTTTTCATTCGTGGGTATGTGAGAGAGAAAGAGATTGCACATAAGAACCTTAGGATAAACAATCAAGCCTTTAGGCTTGGATTAATTGCACCAACAGATCCCCCTCAAGCCTAATATGATTGGGCTTCAATTCTCTTTAATCTCTTGCAATCCAATCATCATCTTGAACTTGTTCAATTTAGTTCCATCCAAAGATTTGGTTAGCATATTTGCACATTGCAAGTTGGTTGATACATAGGACAATTGTATGTCCTTGCTAAGTAGATTCTCTCTCACATAATGATAATGCACTTGAATGTGCTTAGTCCTTGCATGATATACAAGATTAGCAGCCAAATGAAGTGAGCTAGTGTTATCATTGGAGTGTATGCATATCCCCAATTTTGAGTAGAGTAGCTTTAACCACATTGCCTCTTACGTTGCATTTGCTAAGCCTCTATATTCAGCTTCAATTGATGACAATGCCACAATTGGTTGTTTCTTTGATGACCATGAAATCAACTTTGATCTTGCAAAAGATAAGTAGCCAGAGGTGCTCCTCCTATCATCTTTTGAGCCAGCCCAATCTGCATCAAAGTATAGCTTGATATCCAACTCAGATGTGAATGGATAAAATAGCCCTTCATTTATAGTACCCTTTAGATACTTTAAGATCCTTTTGGCAGCTTCCATGTGAGGTTTTCTTGGTGTATGCATAAATTGACTCAATGTACTCACCCCATGTTGATATATTTAGGTAGTGATGTGTGTGAACACTCTAGGACCGCCGAGGCACTTTTTTCCATCTTTAGGAAGTATTGTGTGTTGTGCTCCAAGCTTCTTCTTCTTCCTTGTGCTGTTCGCATGCTTCTGCAGATGTCTAACTCCAACAATTGGTATCAGAGCAGGTCATCGCTTCATCTAGGGCACCGTCGACACTCCTCCGTTTACAGTCTCAGATTCACACGAAATTTGGTGAGCATACTCAGGGTGTTCCAAAGATCATAACAACTTTGCTATGTGGTGCCAAAATCGCGATCTAAGCTCGTTTCGACCTCCGAACGCACTATCACGGTGCTTGTGCAGGCTATTTTATCTTTTTGTGCCAAAGGTATATACCAGGTTCTGTTCGCCAGTATAAGCGTCTCGACGGCTGCTCCAGGTCTAGCAAAATTCGTCTGGGTACTTTTGTTCAACTTTTTGAGATACAGTCAATTTTCTGCATCAAGGTATTTTAGTTACCGGCCATGGCTGAAAGCAGTGATGTATTCCGTATGTTGGCTGTTGAGGATAAGTTGGATCGTACCAACTACCCGTTATGGACTTATATGATGCGACATGTGTTGGTTGCAAAAGGGCTGTGGAACATTGTGCAGGGTGTCAAAAAACGTCCTATCACACCTGCAACTTTTACAACTGCAGGTACTGAAGCTGATGCAGAAGGTGTCGAAGATGATGGTGTTCTGCATATTCCTGTTCGTGCTATAGTTTTCACTGCACCTACTACAGAGCAGATTCATTGGGATGGCAGAGATGCCCAGGCACATGCATTGATGGCTTTGTCTATCAAATGTGCCATTATTCCTCACATTCGCTCTTGCAGAACAACTAAGGATGCTTGGGATACACTTACTACAGTGTACCAAGCTAGGAATGAGGCTCATGTTGCTTACCTCCAAAAACAGATGGAGAGTGAGCACATGAATAAAGGTGATTCTATGGACAATTTCCTAACAAAGATCAAAGACTTGAAGGAACAATTGATTTCTGCTGATGAGGTTATACCAGATAGCTCACTTGTGCAGACCGTTCTGAATGGTCTTCCTGATTCATATCAGAGTTTTGCTTCTACTCTTCAGTTGATGATGAAAGGCAATCCAAATGCCTTATCATCTGAGGAGTTACTCTCTGTTCTGTTGCAAGAAGATCAGTCCAAGCAGAACAAGTCCATTATGCGAGTTGCAAATCAAGATTTCCTGGCTAGTCAGAAGGGAAAGGAAAATGGAGCTCTTCAACTAGTAAGCAAAAATCTTCTAATTCTGCATATTCGAAGAAGGAAGATAAAGATGAGAAGAAATCAGAAAAGCAGAAATTGTTTTGTAAGTACTATAAAGGGAATGATCATATCATAAAGAACTGTCCAAAATTGGCTGCTAAAGAGGCACAAAAGAAAGAGGTTGGAATGGTTGTTGTAGAGGCCTCTACACCAAAAACAAAGTCTGCTAATCTTGTGCAGGAAGAAGAATGGGTGTTTACTACTGTCTGCACTTTTGACCCATCTTCTCATGAGCAGTGCATGTCTACAGTAGACTCTGATGTTTGGTATTTTGACAGTGGGGCAACCAAACATATTACCTCACAACACAGTTTCTTCTCTTCACTCGAGCCTGCCCCTACAGGGAATACTGTTACATGCACCAACAACTCCTCTTATCCTGTTATGGGAGTTGGTAAGATCATTTTGACTACTACTGATGGTAGTTCTTTCACTTTGTCAGATGCTTTATTTGTACCAGGGATCAAGAAGAACCTGTTATAAGTTTCTGCATTAGCCAAGACTGGCTTGGTTGTGAAAGTTGTTGATGACAGGTGTACAGTTCATGATCTATCAAATGGCGATGTGATTATTGCTTCTGGCATTTTATGTCGTGGGATGTATAAGCTCATAGACTATGAAAGATCTGTAAATGATTTGGCATGTGCAATAAATGATTCTTAGGCTATGTCAGATGCAAAGCTTTGGCATGCACACTTTGGTCATCTGAATTTTGCTAGTTTGCTATGCCTGCAGAAATCTGAAATGGTGTCCTCTTTGCCTAAACTTGAGGCACTTGGAAAACATGTTTGTGAAGGCTGTATTTTGGGCAAAATGTAGCATTCCTCCTTTCCAAAATTGCAGCGTTTTGGCCTTGAAGACTGTAAGCCTATTGCCACTCCTATGGAGACAGGTTTACGATTGAGTCTTCATGATGATGGAGATGCATTTGATGTTGTTCTCTATCAGCAGGCTGTTGGATGCTTGATTTACTTATGCATTACTCGGCCAGATATTCAGTTTGCTATCTCACAAATGAGCAGGTTTATGCATTGCCCAAGAGTCAAGTATTGGCAGGCAGTTAAGCGCATCTTTCGCTATTTGAGTGGTACTCGGCTACTTGGGTTGTTTTATCCCAAGGGGGGATCACTACTGCGAGATTTGCATGCTTTTTCTGACTCTGATTGGGCTGGTTGCTATGACACTCGTGTGTCCACTAGTGGCTTTTGCTTCATGCTTGGTAGCTCATGTATATCTTGGTTGATCAAGAAGCAACCTACTGTGGCCACTTCCAGTTGTGAGGCTGAGTATAAGGCAGCTTTCATAGCTACTGTTGAATGTGTGTGGCTCAGATGCCTTATGGCTGATTTGGATGTTGGTCAGTCTTCTACCACCACCATCTTCACTGACAGTTAGAGCGCATTGGCAGTTGCGAGGAACCTTGTGTTCCATCTCGCACTAAGCACATTGAGGTGAATTATCATTATGTCAGGGAGAGGTTCTCTACTGGGGAGATCAGCTTGGCATATGTGCCCACGCAGGAGAACATTGCAAAACTTTTCACGAAGGCTCTATTTTTGCAAAGCTTTGGGCTTACTTCCTTTTGTGGAGTGATTTTCACATAGCTTGGCACTTCCTTATACATGAGTGCCAGCTACTTGTTCACCGCATCACTCCCAGGGGGGATTTGTTGATATATTTAGGTAGTGATGTGTGTGAACACTCTAGGACCACCGGGGCACTTTTTTACCTCTTTAGGAGGTTTTTTTCCCTCCTCTTGTGTATACGCTAATTGCCCTAATGGGATACTTATCTTTGTACATTCTCTAGTAATACATTCAGTATTGTGTGTTGTGTTCCAAGCTTCTTCTTCTTCCTTGTGCTGTTCGCGTGCTTCCGCAGACATCTAACTCCAACACCCCATAGCATATATCAACTCTTGTTAGGGTTGCATAATTTTTTGCATTTTCCACTTTGAACTTAACTAGTATATCATGGATATATTTTCTCTCAGTAATGAAAACACCAAAATCTGTATAAACAACCTCTAAGCCAAGAAAATATGTAAGCAATCCAAGATCATTGATCTTGAGCTCCTCCTTCATGTGGGCTTTGATCTTCTTGATGCCATTGGCATCATTTCCTGTAATGATAATGTCATCCACATAAACACATAGATAAATAACCTCTGAATTAGTCTTCTTAATGAACAATGAAGAATCAACCTTGCTTACAACAAAGCCTTGGTCCTATAAATATGTGACCAGCCTATGGTTCCAAGCTATAGGAGCTTGCTTTAGACCATACAATGCCTTCTTTAATCTATATACATAATCATGTTTGTCTTTGTCTTCATATCCTAGTAGTTGAGCCATGTAGACTTCTTCAGAGATCCATCCATTAAGGAATGCATTTTTAACATATAATTGGTACAAGTTCCAATTCTTTGAAGCAACAATACTTACTAAAACTCTGATAGTTGGCATCTTAGCTATAGATGAGAAGGTCTCCTCATAATCCACTCCATGGGTTTGAGCAAACCCCTTTGCTACTAGCCTTGCTTTATACCTGTTTATTGTGCCATCTGAATTCTTCTTCACTTTGTAAATGCACCTGCATCCTCTTAGCTTCATAAATGGTTTTTTGGGAACCAAATCCCAAGTGCTATTCTCTTGAAGTGCTTCAATTTTCTCGTGCATAACTTCTCTCCATTCTTCTTTCTTGTTGGCTTCCTCAAATGAAGAAGGTTCTTTTGGCATAGAATCTTTAGCCATGTATATAGAATGTTTGGTGACTAGTGATGTGTCATAGCCATACCTTATAGGTTTCTTGCTCTCCCTTTGAGATCTTCTAAGTGCTTGATTGGATGACTCTAGAATGTCTTCCAATTATTTGAACTTTATTTTGCCCTTGGATTTCCAAGCTTTGAAATCAATATGTTCTTCATCTTCCGAGTTGACATCCTTTGATGTATGTGGTTCCTCTTGAGCCAAATTTGGAAAATCATTCTCCAAGTCATAGGGAGCTTTATTTTCTTGCAATTATCTTCAAACCAAGAGTTATCTTCATCAAACACCACATCCCTACTAACTGTAAATCCTTTTTTAGTGGGATTATATAATCTATATCCTTTCTGATTCTAGTCATAGCCAATGAATATGCATCTTTCAGCTTTTGGATCAAGCTTTCCTCTAATCTTTGAGGGTATGTGTGCATAAGCAAGGCACCGAAAGATCTTACAATGATCTAAAGAAGGTCTCCTTCCATTCCATGCCTCATAAGGTGTCATCCCATCCAGAGACTTGGATGGAAGACTATTGATTAGGTAAGTGGTTGTGGAAACAACCTCTGCCCATAGATAGTTAGGAAGCTTTTTCTCATTCAACATTGATCTTGCAGCCTCTACTATTAATCTATTTCTTCTTTCTGCCACTCCATTCTGTTCAGGAGTGTACCTTGTTGTAATCTCTCTCTTTATGCCTCTGTCCTATAAGAAGGAGTCAAACTCATGTGAGAAATACTTACCACCTCCATCAGATCTAAGCCTCTTCAAACTTCTACCTGTTTGATTCTCAACCAATGCCAAATACTTCTTGAAACAAGTGAAGACTTCATCTTTATGCTTCATAAAATAAAGTATTGTCCATCTACTATAGTCACCTGCCTTGAATCCAAGTGTAAACATCCTCCCTTGCTTTTCACCTTTGGCAATGAGCTTGAATCCATTTTTTGTATCTTGTATGAAGCATCCTTTGTCATTGAATTTGACCTCGTAACCCTTCTCTACCATCTAGCCAATTGAAATCACATTCTTAGTAATAGTTGGAACATGCAATACCTCTTCAAGTGTGGTGCTCTTGTTGCCATTTGAAATCTAATGTCTCCAATATGTCTAATGATATTCTCAGTATTATCACCTATCTCAACACACCCTTTGTCCTTGGGAGCCTCCAGATAAGTGAAAATATCTATCATACATGACATGTGCTTGCTGCAACCACTACCTATGTACCACTTTTCATATTTGTCCCCCAAGTGATCCCTATAGGCATGGCTCATGGCTAACACTTGGTCATTACCTTCTTTAAAAGCATAGTTACCTTGATTCTTCTTTGAACTGCATCCATTTTCCCAATGGCCTTGCTTTCCACATGAATAGCACTCACCTCTCATGCCTTGATTTTTGCAACCACCTCTACCTCTACCTCTTTGGTTCTTTCCTTTGCCTTTGCCATAAGATGTGCTAGCTTCATCTTCATTTGTGTCTTTCGATTGATATGTCCTTCCTCTACCTATTCCCTTGCCTCTACCTCTCTAGTTCTCTTGCCTCTACCTTTCCGTCTATCTCCTACATATAGCATGGATTAAGAATCTTTACTTTTGTTTCCTCCTTGAAGCATCTCATCATTGACCATAAGTGTAGTAAGTTGTTCAAGGTCAAGCATGTTCTCTTTAGCATACAAAGCATAAGTGAATAGCCTCCATTTGTCATCTCTCTTAAGTCCATTGAAACAATCAGCCACCATGTCATCATCATCCACTTGGGTACCTATTGCCACAAGGGAATCCCTAATGTTTTGGATTTCATAATGTACTCATAGACTGATATATTACCTAGCTTCTTAATGTTTTTGAGCTCATCCTTGAGTTGCACCTTCCTAGCTTTTGGTGTTAGTTGTAAACATCCTCTCCAAGTAATCCCACATGTCCTTAGTTGTCACGAGGGAATCCCTAATGTTTTGGATTTCATAATGTACTCATAGACTGATAGATTACCTAGCTTCTTAAGGTTTTTGAGCTCATCCTTGAGTTGCACCTTCCTAGCTTTGGTGTTAGTTGTAAACATCCTCTCCAAGTAATCCTACATGTCCTTAGTTGTCTCCATTGATTGACTATGACCAATCATGGTATTACTAACAAATTGTCAGATCATGAGCATTACCTTTCTATTTTTTATCTCCAAATCTTTAATTGCCTTCAACTAAGCTACAATAGTTGCCACATAATCCAATGGTATTGCCTTGATATCCGATCCATCAATGATACCACCTAGATCCTTGCTTATTATAAAATCGAGCATCCTAAACCTTGAAGGCTAGTAGTTGTCCTTCTCGAGCCTCTCAATAGTAGTTGGAATTATCATCCATGATAAAAGTAGGTATGTGTTACCTTTGTAGATAGCTTTCCTCCTTTGATGGTGAGCGCTCTTCTAGATGCTTCCCCTTGATGTAGCCTTCAAGTACTTCATCTTATTGTCTCACTTCACTTTGGGTCTTTAAATGAGTCTTCTTGCACTCAACTTGATGTCTTCAAGTTGCTCTGATACCACTTGTGGAAGATTTCTCCTCCTATGCACAACAAAAAGCTTGGACCCTGCCCAAGACCTAGTTGCTCTCAAACTAGTACTCACTAAGATTGGTACAGCTCTCAATTCTTTGATTCAACTAAAATCCTTTTTAGCCACATAAACTAGACATCAAGTGCTTTCCGATGAACTATTAATCACTAAAATTGGACACCTGTAGACTAGTAAACTCAGTCACACAAGATGGACTAGTTTTCCTAATAGGATTCGGGACATACCAATAGAGAAAGAAACAACTGTAACTCACAGTAAAGAAGACTTTGACAAAAACCTTTTGGATGTTGAGTCCTTACTTTATAAGCTCTCTAAGAAGTATAAGAACTTTGAAAATGGAACTTCCTAAGGAGAGAAAGTGAAGTCCTAATAGGTTGCTATAAAAATTCATTACCCTTTGGAAACGATAGGAGAGATATACAAGAGAATATGAACTTCTATGATAGACATTGGCTTAATAGCACATGTACAAGTAGCACCGTGACTTCCTATCGTCCACACACACTTAGAATGAGCTTGGATGTTGCTTAAATAACCATGGGAGCCTTCCATGACTCTTCATATGTCATCCATGTCTCTACACATGCCCTCCTTGTCTCTTTAGCTACCTTGTGACTTTGTCTCTTCATCAGAGTGTCTTTTGGTGGTTCAATGCCTCCTTTTGCATAAGGCTACACCCTCAAACATGTGATTTGGATTTCCTAAGGTTCAAAATCCTTCAAATGAAATTCTTTAGTGAAAAACATATGCTTGAGCTTGCCCTAAAAAGCGCACAACTTTTAACAATACCAATGTTTCTTAGCACACCTACAATAGTCTCTCCCGTCGAATTCCAAATTGGACTCCTCCTAAACGGGCTTCTCAATATCCTCCAATGATCTTTTCTATAACCTACCATGATTTTATGACACCCAATCCCATGGTGGTCACAAAAATGTTTGCTACTTGACTACGTAAAAACTAGGGTTCAAGGAATTGGAGTTATTGATAGTGTTAGTGTGTTTATATTCCCTAATAACAAGTTACAATATAGACTTCATAACGTTAATTCGTATTAATAGATACTTGAATGAATTATCAAACAATATTAAGAGAAAATAGTTTGAAAGAAGAGCATATGTATACTTCTACACAAAGATTCCAACAAGATTATAAACTTGCGCATACCAACAACATGCCTTTTTCATACGAATGAACTTGCATACAATGGTAATAGAGAGTAGATGGTTATTTTAGTAGAATAAGGTTATTAAATACACAACTTGGATATTCACATCAGTGGCAACCTAACAAATTCATGTGTACCATTCATGTTTTACCTCATAGAAAAATTTCAGAGAAATTAAAGATGTGGCCATTATTACTAGTATTCGAATGCATTCTTTACTTTATTTGATCGATAAATATTCGGTCAAATTATATAAAGACAAACGTATCTCAATGGAAAGGATTTTTTTTTTATTTTTTATTTTTTATTTATTTATTTATTTTTTTTTTAAAATGGAGGTTCAGCCGAAGCCTACTCCCCCGAACTTTAACTTTGAAATTGCAACTGTACAAGTGAATGGGCATAGTACCCGCGGGACCCCCCGTATCCCACAAAGCAGGGGTTAGACAAGGTTACAACTGAATGAGACATGGTTACAACTGGGTTTAACTGGCTTAAGCCATAACATGTCCAGCCTGGGACTTGAACCCTGGACCTCCGCCTCAAGAGGCCAAAGCTCAACCAACTGTCAAATTTTGTTACGTCAAATTTTCAATCAATTAAATCCTATCCTTCGAACTATCTATCTATACTTCTATATATCTATCTATCAATGTAGCGATCTATCTATCTATCTAACTACCTATCCGTCTATGTATGTATGTATTTACCTAACTATTTATCTATCTATGCTTCTATCTATCCATGTATCTATCTATTGTTGATGTATCTATCTATTTACCTTTTTTTTTTTAAATGGAGGTTCGGCCGAGGCCTACTCCCCCGAGCTTTAACTTTGAAATTGCAACCGTACAAGGAAGGGCATAGTACCCATGGGACCCCCCTTATCCCACAAGAACAGGGGTTTACAAGATTGAGTTGAACGGCGGTCACAATTACCGCAAGGTTAGTCAAACGATGGCACATCAGCCATATGCTTCATCATTCCAAGCTATACATGTCCCTAACATCTCGCCGACAGGGATTGAACTCGCTCCCCCGCCTCTTGCCTTAACGACCTCCACTTTCCATGGGTTATTTATCATACCTCGGGTTTTGAACCTAGACTTCACACTCGAAGGTCCAAAGTGTTACCCCTACAATGACAATCGATCATGGAACCAGGTCAAAATCATCATTGAAAAACCAAAACCATGATTGAACGCATAATCGAGTTTGACTTGGCTTCTTGTTTTCTCACGACGACAACCCACAAGCCAGTTGCAGCCACCGTCCAGCTCATAAAAGACAGCTTTGCCAGAGAATTTGCAGCCCCATTTTCTCGCTCGTCTTCCAGATTCTGCGCAACCCAATTCATAACGTCAACGCCCTTCAGGTTACCTCCTTCTCACCTCTCTGAGTATACATCTCTGTGTCACCATAGCTAGGGGCACGCAAGTACAGTATCAGCATGCATGGAGAAGATCGAGGACACTCTGACTGTCCCCATCCAGCTAACTGACGAGCTACGAAAGTTGGCGAGCCAGGCAGGCACTTATCGGCAGGAATGCGGAGAGCTGATGACCAAAGCGGAGTCCCTAGGGAAGCTGGTTCGGTTGATCGCCCGTGGATCCAATGGCGATAGCCTTTGCATGCGCCCTATGCGGCGCATCATACCGGAGCTGGAGAAGTCACTGAACAAAGCGCTTATCCTCGTCAGGAAGTGTCGGAGCACCAGTGTCGTCCAGCGGGTCATGACCATTTTATCGGCTAGCGATTTTAAGAGGGTCAATCACCTGCTCGACAACGCCATCGCTGATATTACCTGGTTGCTGAATATATCCGGCGCCGGCAATGGAAAATTCGAGCTCACCGGACTGCCGCCGATCGCATCTTCGGAGCCCATGATGAGCCTCTTCTGGGAAAATATTGCAATCCTCGAACGGGGCACAGAAGAGCAGAAGGAGGATGCTGCGTCCTCTCTGGGGTTGCTTGCCCGTGATAATGATCGGCTGAGGCGCACCATCGTCGAAGAGGGCGCTGTGATCCCGTTGGTGAAGGTCCTCGGGGAAGGCACGCCAAAAGCCAAGGAAGCTGCAGCGCTAGCCCTGAGATGCATGGCTAAAGATGCAGACATTGTAAAGCAGATGATCGCCGACGGGATAGCTCCTGCGTTCGTCAAGGTGCTCATAAACGCACCTATGCGGCTGCAGATCGAGGTCACACGCACGCTATGCGAGGTAGTGGACATAGATCCTTCGCAGCAGGACACCTTCATGGAGCATCAGGCCATCCGTCCCCTGGTGGGTCTGCTCGGAGAGTCGTTGGAAGAGCCAGAGAAGATGCAGGAGGCGTTCGCGATCGATAAGATTGTCACAACGATGGCTGCAAACAAGATCGCGCACGATGAGATCTCAGACTGCATCCGGACGGCGACGTCAGGCGGTACAAATCGTCATCCCCAGATGGTCCCGAAGCCAGGCAGCGCTGGGAAACCGAATGTGGCGTATAGAGCAGGCCTGGTGCAGGGGCGCCCTGTAGCTGATCACGGAAGGGGACTAAGTCAAAGAGAACTGAGCAGGCGGGAGCGGGAGGGAGAAAGTGCGGAGGTGAAAGCAGAGCTGAAAGCTGAGGTAGCGCGGGCATTGTGTCTCCTCGTGAAAGGAAATTCACAGACGAGCCGTAGCGTCACGGAGACGAAAGCTTTGTTGTGTTTCGCAACACTGATGGATAAGTGGAAGGGGGCCGTCCGCTTCAATTCGATGCTGGCGGTGGCGGAGATCGCGGCGGTGGCGGAGGCAGACGTGGAGCTGCGAAGAGCTGCATTCAAGACGACTTCACCTGCTGCGAGGGCAGTGGTCGAGCAGCTTCTGCGGCTGGCAGAAGCAAGCGACGAGCCATCTCTGCAGATACCAAGCATACATGCAATCGGCTGCCTTTCTAGGACGTTCCCTGCCCGGGAGACGAGAGTGGTGAAGCCGCTCGTTCGCCAGCTAGAAAGCCCCACCGACGGCGTGGCGGCGGCGGCGGTCGTTGCATTGGAGAAGTTTGCGTGCACGGAAAATTTTCTTCACAAGGAGCATTCGCAGGCAATAGTCGAAGCAGGAGGAGCACCGCATATTGTGCAGATCATCTACTTCGGAGAGAACCGAGCCAAGGTTGCGGCCGCCGCCCTCATGTGCTATCTCGCCCTCCATGTCGGCGAGAGCGAAGCGCTAGCGCTCGCAGAGCCACTTCCTGCATTGAAGGGATTCAGCAAGAGCCTCTCTGTGATGCAGTATCCATACCTCGAGAAGTTGCTTCCACAGGCCATGGCTCGTCTCCAGATCTTTCAGGACAAGGGTACAGGCTCTCACACGGACATCTCTCTTGACTTCTAGCTCCATCGCACTCTTCACCTTCTTCGCCGGGTGGCTCTGAGCCTCAAAGACTAAGGATGTTTCTGGCATGACGTCACCGGATGTCCAAAGCTGATATGTTCATTGTTTTGTCACACAAGTAACTTTGCATGGACGATAGTTTTTTGTGGTTTTGATTTCTTGACACCTTAATACACTATTTTTTTATGGTCTTTCTCTAACTATTGCTTTCCATGGTAAGATTACTCGCAAATCATCATGTATCATTTTGCTTTTTCTCCTTCACTCCCTTCCCTCTCTTATAATGGTGTGGCGTAGTAAACGATTTGAAAGACACATCGAAGACATGAACTTCGTTTCGGGGAGTTTAGATAGAGTGGCCCAAGTTTGCTGAGTCACAATATGTACCGTCAGTTTTAGTTCACATAGAGCGGTGGTAGGCTTTGAATATCAAAATTTTTACGTTATTTTATTGGTTGAACAACTTAAAGAACCAATCAAAAGCTATTATTAGAGTGACACATATTTATTCCGAGGGAAGAAGGCCAACTCAAGAATTGGTGGGTCCAAAATTCTCATTTTTTTTGAAAGCAAATCAGATTGTGTCATATGGAATCCATCATTATGTCGTCGGGTAGTGTGAACCCACTGTCATGCAAATAGCATCTTCCCTTTCCCTTTCCCGCTGTCATGCAAATAGCATTTTCCGCTTCCCTCTCTTTGAATTTTTTAAACTATTATATCCAATGCTCTTTCTTTATGGGTTTTTTAATCAAAAGAGCTATATATTAAACTATAATAGAATACAAAAAGATTAGGAAAAGTTACATAAGAGGATGATGAGCTTTTCATCCCTTTCATTAGCTAGAAACTTTGAAATCTGGAACAATTTTAGTACAATTTCTTCGTGAGCAGTAGACAACGAAAGATCATTATCTGCATATGGCCTTTTATTTTTAGGGTTTGGGGATGATGTAAAGTCAGCATGCTCCTTATGCCTTGGGCGACACACGTGCTACAATGGCAGAAACAATTGTAAGCATTTCCTGCAATGTATATGATACACCAAAACCTTCCGAAGCCCAAACTTCTGATCCATTTTCCTTTAAGGTTGTTGCCTTGAAATACAAACAATCTCTGTTTTTTAAAAGGAGGATCTCTCCTATAGTTCCTAATTCTTTTACTAAAGTAATCTAGAATTTTTTTTTGTATCATTGTTTGGGCGATTCATCAAAACTAACCATGCATCTTTTCTTTTAGATTTTCCATAGGGTCTCACCTCACATCACATTCCAAAAGGCTAGTAAGTTGCCAAGATTCTCACCAAAGAGAACCTACTTTGAATTGACAGCACAGTACAACTTGAGGATTATCTAAACTCTCTTCCACACTTTAGCACTCTTGGGACACAAGAAAAAGAGGACTTGAATGCCTTCTCGAGCTTTGAAACATCTTTCGCACCAAGGAAAGGCATCATAAATCTTATTGGTTTTGACATTGGTCCAAATTCCTCAATGGAGAATTTGCTAGAGGAGAACCGCTTTCTTTTGCTTTGGAAGGGGGACCAAATCTTTTTGAACTTAAATTCCCATCTGATCCAAGACCATGAGGTGCACCACTTACGATTAAGATTATGAGAAAAGTCAAACTTACTCTTTTTTTGCAAGAAATCTTTTAAATTATTTCCATTGTTCTACTTGATCGTGTTTGGATGTGGATCAACACTACCAATTAACAAATGAACCTCCATCCTATCCCAAGCCTAGATGCAACTATGGAGTATAGGCACAAATCCTTGTAATCCAAGCAAGTGATCTTCACCTGTTCCTAACCATCCTGAGAGTCATATTGTTATAATTGAGTTCAAAGCTTCTCTCTTCTTTCTCTTCTTTCTGTAAATAGAAGAAAGTTGAAAATGCAAAGACATGGAAATGGGATAAGTATTGATTAGGGGCACAAACACTTCACTTATAGGGAGGAAGGGCATGGCTTTGCCATAGGAATGTCCCATTCGAATTCTCCTACATTAGGATAATGCATATATAAATTTGTAAGTAGAAACTATTAAATAGACTATGGAACAACTAGCCGATAGCTTCAACATACAACTCCTTCAACATTAAACAATAGTTTCCTCATCGGAAAAATAATGAGTACATTCCTCTCAATTTAGCATCAAAATAAGCTTAAATGCCTTTTTATTAATAGTCCCTTTTATGGTCCTTTTTATGGTGCTTGGATGTATTCGAGGTACAAAAGTATGGTGGATCTCAAATGCCTTTGTTGATTTATCTGGAAACGTGATCCATCAGTGGTTAGTGCACCAATGGAAAAATGAATTGAGTAAAGTACATTGTCATGGCTCCATATCATGGCGGTTTACACATTATATAGGTTTTGTTAACAAAATCCGTATTTGAATTTTTATAATCAAATTCAAAATATGTCACCTTGGCTCCTCCATTACTAAGTTTTTACATTTAGAATAAACCTTTGATACATTTCAAGTGTGAGATATAGAGTACTTTTTTTTTTAGAACTTGATTTTAGTTTCTATGTTGTGATTCATCGTCAGTGATTGTTTACATTTCTTGATAAAACCAAGGAAAGGATAAAGAATATCCAATTGCCCGAACCCAAAAATATTACATTTGAATGCATTGGAATCTGACCGGGTAAGCTAGATAATGAGATCCATTACAATGAGCAATCCTTTACAAGAAACATAACAAGGTTCTCAACAAGGCATCCTTTAGAGAAGGCAAACGAAAAATCACCATAGGTTTATTTTATAGATCTCGGCCTCAATTTTCCTTATCTTGGACTTCACTCAAATCATAGGTAAGTTCCTTGTAAAGAACTAGTATTTAGGATCACTACATGTTAGAGAGATGACTCTCCTCCCAACCTTATCCCTTTATATATAGCTCTCTCCAAAGGATTGTCCTCTCTAGAAAATTGATACTATCCATCCAAGTGTTGAAAATGTAACTACGTGTGCTCCAAGTCTCCCACTTAACTAGAGTTAACTCAAGTAGATCCTTCTAGAAAGCTCTTATGCTCTTAGGGCAAAGTACTCTTCCAAGACTTTGTAGGATTTGAACCCAAGGCCTCCTTCTCCCCATCGATTTGACTTAACCACTAGGCCAAGTTTATAAACTATTTTAAAGATCACATGAACCTATGCTCAAGTCTAAGCTCAAGACTTTAGACCTATATGAGAATGATAAAACGATGTTTCATTTCATATCTATCTAAACCAATTTGATGCTCATGTCATAATCTTATTTTATAATATTCTTGCCCCCTTGAAAAATATTGTTAATCCTAAAAAAAAGAGCTATAAATGACTATATGCATATTGTCAAGCGTCATGTTCTAGTCTAGAAGAACATGTTTTCATATTTATTGTAGGATTCACCTCATATTCCAAATAAATGCAGGGGAATCTACTATCGAGTCCCTACCCAAATGATTTATAACACCATCTCACTTTTGCACTTCATAAGCTTAATGGAGTGCAAAGTAGGGAATTAATGACAAGGGTGGATCCAAAAACATCCCTCATCATTTCACTATTTTAAGCTATTTGCTATCTGTACACCAACATATGAAATGGGTGGATTCAAGATGTCCTATCCGAATTTCAATATTGGTGTATATCTTGGTAGCATTAGTGTATGGACCTAATAAATTGGGTGGGATCTTTATCCATTCCAAGACATTGAGAACTTCTCTTTCACTTGAATTCAATTTGGAAAAGAAATTATAAGTTTGGTTGAGTTAAATATCTAACTTAAATGTTTGTGGCATGGCCCACTTCCAACCAATATTTATGTGACTTACTACTCGACTAGAGGACTATTTTGTCCGATTGGGTTTAAAGTCATGAGAAGAACATAAGAGAAAGTGTTCCTTATCTAGGTTGCATTATTCGATAGTCAGTAATTTGGTTATCCATGAATAATTATGGAATTTTATGGTAGAACCTTATTATTAAACCAAATTATTTGATTCCACATCAGCTTATTTGGATAGGAATGAATCGTTTCCACACGATAATTTGGTCATTTTTGGATCGAAAAATGTTTCAATAAAAAATCTTTCGATCTAGAAGCTTTCGGTCAAAAAACATCTTGATTAAAAGAGATTCTTCCAAAAAAAATTTAATAAAAAAATGCCCCCACCAATGTACTTCATCAAAGTTACTTTGTTTTTTGCAAACTTACAATGTTGTACAAAGAACACAGTATAAAATCTAGTTAAAAATATTTAGTATTTTAGGATTCAAAAAATAAAGAAAAATATTGATTTGTTTGTTTAAAATTGTGAGCTAAAAACTACTATGGTTGTTTGACTAAACGTTGATTCTTACTTCACAATAGCATATATGATTGTAAATGAAAATTGATTGTGATTGTTTGAATCAACATTTGATTGTTACTTCAAAATAGTATGTGTATGTGTATGTGTATATGTATATGTATGTGTGTGTATGATTATGAGTGAAAATCTATTGTGATTGTTTGAATCAACATTGATACTTACTTCACAATAGTATGTGTATGTATATGCGAGTGTATGATTGTGAGTCAAAATCTATTGTGATTTTTTGACTCAACATTGATTCTTACTTCAAAATAGTATGTGTGTGCATATGTGCATGTATGATTGTGAAATAAAATCTATTGTGACATGTTGGAAAAGGTTTTATCTTATTTTTTATAATTCAAGGGTTGAGAAGGTGCTAATACATCAACTAAAGCTTTCTAGGTCTCTAGATGGCTTTATCCTATAGACTTATTAGCACCTTCTCAGATCCCTTGAATTATAAAGGGATCCAAGAAATTTTTCATTCAATTAAACAAGGCATGGAATGTGTGTTTAGATTTATTGTCTACCCCTTTCCCATCTCCTTTCACTAGTATCACGTGTGTGAAGAGTAGGGAACAATTAAGTGTACGTAGGTAATTCTCACCACTTAGTTTTTTGAGCATTTCTTGGAGAAAAGAGGCCCGAGCAAGCTAAAAATATCACCATTGGATGTTTCTCATCAAGAGCTTCAAAATGAACCTACCATTGACTATATTCGGGTATCAAATGTAGGAGATATAGCTTGATTCGTGTCTATTTTTGCAACAAGTATCACGATAAACATGTGTATGTTAGAAATCAATGTCACATTAGTCCAAAATCCTTTTAGGTTGGGTAAAATTTTTATGAGCCTATCTTGTAGAGCTTGAAGAGGGCTTTCTAATGGTATATGACATGTAGTCATCAGAGATCAGATTTGGGAGAAAACCCTAACCCTAATTTTCTACTGATTTAGTAATTACCTCATTTGATAGCTCTCAGCTTGGAGATCATAAAAATGTTTTCAGATCATTCATCAGGTGGTCAGACATGTAAAAAATCAAGCCAGAATCTCTTTTTAGCGATTAAAACAAAATAAAGCAAAAGCTTTTAAAATTAGCGATGAGTTTTTTAAAACTCAACGATTGTCAAATTTTTCATAAAAAAAGGCTACTTTATAGACAATTTGATTGCAAGAACTTGGAAGGCTATATAAGAAGCCTCTTGGTCACTTTTGGAGTCATCCCACGCCAAAGCTAACGCCAACTTTGAACTCTACTTGAGGAGGTGGTGCTCTAGCACTCATGGAGGAGCCATGGTGCACTTTATGAGTAGCTATGAAGCTATGTTGAGGAGCAGCCATGAAGTTCTTCTTGGAGAAGAGTGTGCTCACACTCTTTCTTATGGAGAACATTTACCTGTTAGCAACTTGGTGGTGTGGATCAGCCATCTACATGATGTATTTGAAAATTGTCTTCTACATGAAGATTATGGAGTACTTCAAAGACATTGGATGGAGCTTAACATAAGATTTCATCTTATGTTAACTATTCAACTACATATTCTCTTTATGCACACATGTACTACTTGGAGCTTATGGAGGTAGTGGTAACCATATCAGGAGGATTCCTATTCGGCATACATAAAGGAGAATCAGTACATGCATGCTACATGCATTCAGATGAGGTGTTAGAGAAGGTGTATCCACATGAGTATGAGGATTTCTGTCAGCAATATATTAGCATTCTATGCTAATTTTTTTCTTCCATAGCCTAAATTTAGGTTAGAGTTTGTTGAATATCAGTTTCAAACTGATCTTTCCTCTTTCCGTCACTCATATTCACTCTTCTACAACCTATCAGATCATACACCTAATACATATTCAGATTTTTGTCCTACATTTGAATATACTTGTAAATTTTGTGGAAAGAATTATGTATACCCCAATGAGAAGGTATATCTAATAAAAAAGAAGTTTCATTTATTTTCTCAATAATGCAAAAAGGTCCATAAGACCATGGGGCAGTTTTTACCTTAGGATGTTGAGAAATATTTTTTAAATGCCTTGTAATGATTCGTAACCAAACTAAATCATTTTCATTGAATTGTTTGGCTATGTGCATCTTATTAATACTACACATGTAATGGTCTTGACTCTTCCTAATATGCTCATGCACTTCAACAAGTGTAGAAATATGATCTTGTACAAAAGAATCATCCATAGGAATGTCAGTTTGAGTGAGACTCATGGGAGTGGGAAGCTTTCTTCCATAAACAATTTCATATGGTGCACGACCAGCAGTAGTGTGTGGGGTATTATTATATGCAAACTGAAGGAAAGGGAGTTTTTCATCCCAATTACTTGGATTATCTAAAGAGTAACAACATAATAAATCCAAAATAGTACTATTTGTAGCCTCACTTTGACCATTACTTTCAGGATGAAATGCAGAACTAAAGTCTATTTTTGATTCTAGATGTTGAAATAATGCCACCCAAAAATGGTTACAAAAACAAACATCTCGATCTGAAAGAATAACTTTAGGAAAACCATGACGTGGAAAAATACATTTAATAAATAACTTAGCAGCTTGAGGTGCAGTTAAAGTCTTTTTAGAAGGAATGAAGTATGCATGTTTACTAAACCGATCAACAGTTGTCCAAATCATATCATTGTGAGATGTAGTTGTAGGAAGACTAGTAATGAAATCCATAGAAATATGTTCCCATGGTCCATCAGGTATAGGAAGTGGCATTAATAATCCGAATGGTTTACCATGATGTCGTTTTACACACTGACAAACAATGCTATGAGAAACATACTGTGCAATATCTTTTTCCATGTTAGGCCAAAAGAAGAAATCTTTACATGTAGAAATAGTACTTTGTATGCCCCTATGACCCATATATGGTCGTTCATGCATCTCTTTCATAACAAACTCTTTGAATACTTGTGTAATGCATAACTTGTGTTGGAAATACAAAAATCCATTATGAAATGTGTAATGATCCTCATGATGTGATGTGGAATTATTGAAAGCAGTCCATGCTTGTGAAAAATACAGGTCACATGCATAAGTGGAAATCATATTATGAAACGAATGAATCTGAATAGCAGAAATATTATTAATTGAAACAGTAGTTGTTTGTGGGGATGGGAGACGACTTAAAGCATCAGCTACAACATTAGCTTTTCTTGCGTGATATTGAATCAGAGGTTGGAAGTTTTGTAGGAATGAAGCCCATTTAATATGTCTATCGGAAATCAATGGTTGATGTAATAAATGCTTAATAGCCTGTTGGTTGGTTTTAATTAGAACTTCTAAACCCATAAGGTAATGTTTCCAAATTTTCAATGCATGCACAACAACTAACAGTTCCTTATCATATGTACTATAATTGCATTCAGAAGGTTTGAGTTTCCTACTTTCAAATGCAAGAGGATGATCGTTTTGCATTGAAACAACACCTATACTAGAACCACTAGCATCTATAACTACATGAAATGGTTGTGCAAAATCAGGTAATTGCAGAATAGGCGCATGGGAAAGTGCATACTTAAGTTTATCAAAAGATTGTTGTTGGGATACTCCCCATACAAATTTAAGATTTTTCTTCAATAATAAAGTAAGGGGAAGGGCTATATAAGAAAATCCCTTTACAAACTTTCGATAAAAGCTAGCTAATCCTAGAAATGAACGGACATCATTCACTGATTGAGGTTTAGGCCATTCTTAAATTACTTTAATCTTTCTTGGGATCTACATGAACGCCTTGACTAGAGATGATACGTCCGAGATACTATATCTCGTTTTGAAAGAAACAACTCTTTCAAAATTAGCATAAAGTTTATTCTTACATAACAAATCAAAGACTGTTGCTAAATGAGTTTCATGTTCACTGTCATTCCTACTATAAATAAGTATATCATCAAAGAAGACAAGAACAAAGTCTTGGTATTCAAAGAAAATATTATTCATCATACGTGCAAAGGTGGCGGGTGCATTGGTAAGTCCAAAAGGCATTACCATGAATTCAAAGTGGTCGTGTTGAGTAAAAGCAGTTTTATAAATGTCATGGGATGCCATTCTTATATGATGATACCCAGATTTGAGGTCGGTTTTACTGAAGACACAAGCTCCACGAAGTTTATCTAGCAAGTCATCTATCCTAGGGATAGGATACCTATTCTTAATGGTAATTTTATTAAGTGCTCTATAATCAATGCACATTCTATACGTCTTGTTCTTCTTTTCAACTAAAAGAACAGGGGCTCCAAAAGGAGAAGAGCTAGACCGTATTAGTCCTTTATTGAGTAGATCTTTAACTTGTCTAGCTATTTCATTTTGGTGTAAAGGTCCATGCCTATAAGGTGCTTTATAAGGAGGAGAGCCACCAGGAATTAAATCAATCCTATGGTCAAGAGATCCCCTAGAAGGTGGTATTGCAGAAGGAAAATCAACCATAAAACAATCCTTATATGAGTCCATAAACGACTTATGTGCATGTGGAAGTGTATGTGTATAATCAATCATATTATTCACAAAGACAATACATGAGTTATAACCTTTCCTAAAAGCTCTTTTGACTTGCATATGACTAATGAACGGAAAGGGTTGAAAATCATGCATCGCAGATAGTGAAACATCTTTATTTCAAAATTTCAAAATAATCATGTGTGTATCATAATCAATGCAGGGGTTGTAATTATGTCGAAGCAGCATGCCAAGTATAACATCATATGACTGCAATGGAGCAATTAAAAATGAATGTTCATCTACATATGAGCCTATACAAATTTGAACATTATGCACCTCATTCGTAACATTATACCTATTCCCTATAAAGGCAGCCTTAACCTTATACATAGAAGGATGAGTAGTAAGGTTAACATTTTTAACTAGCTTATGAGAAATAAAATCATGCGAGCTACCATCATCGTGTAAAACATTTACTACTATGCCATTAATGGTGCCATGCATGCAGAGTAGAGAGTGGTTAGAAATTCCGTTACCCAGGATACTTAGTTCTTGCTCTAATACTTCTTCAGACCAGTTAGGTTCAGTGTCAGCAGGAACAACCTCCATGTTGTGTACTTGAGCTTCAGTGGGTTGCCTATTAGCAGGTCTCATCCTACATGCAGCTTTGGTATGACCAATCTTTTCACAATTCCAACAAGTTATATGGGGTCGTTTTTGTTGAGCATTCATCGTCGTATTTTGAAGAGTGGTAGGTTTGTGAGGCTGACCACGGGTTGATTTGTTGGATGGTACTAAATGGGATTGAGGAGGGCATTGGAAAGTAGGTGAAGCAAACATAGTAAAAGGACGCTTAAAAGGAAAATTGTCTTTGATGGGTGGTTGATGTTGACGAGTTTGTTGTAAGCGAAGTATTTTGGTGATAGATTGGAAGTCCTTTTCAACATCATGTGTGAAAGAGATAGCTTCATACAAGGTTGTAGGTCTGAGGGTATGGAGCTTTGCTTGGATTCCCATCTCCAAGCCATCTTCATATTTTCATTGCAAACTTGCTTGAGGAACCTGCTCAAGTGAACGAAGTAATAAAAGACATTGCCAAAAATGTTCAGTATAAATGGATACATTATCTCCTTCTCTCCATCCAAAAGTTTTCCATGCACGATGCGCATGTAGATGGAACTAGGAAGGAAGAAAAGACTCCTTAATTTTTGCCTGAAATGCGTCCCATGTGGTAGCACGGTTGGTACTATTCCGTAAAACATTCCACCATAGCTGAGCTCTTCCTACCAAATAATTGGTAGCAAAATTGACTTTCTCACTTTCTGAATATGACTCATCAGAGTAGAAATCATCGAATTGAGAGAGCCATGATAGTACAAATTGGCCATCTTTTCGTCCATCGAATCTAGAGAATTGGAAGTTCTTAACACCTATCTTGGAACTTGCACCTTCTTCTTGTGCAGTGATAATCGCTTTCACCACTTTGATTAAGCTACGATCATCACTTTGTACTTGCTGGAGCATAACATCACATTCTTGTACAACTTGTTGAGTTGCTTGAAGTTCTTGTCGCATAAGCTCTAATTGTTGCTCGAGTGAGATCCTAGGTAAAGGTGAATTGCCAAAATCCTCCATTGTTGTAGGGTCCATATCTAGAGAACAAAACCCCTCTTTCAAACTATGTTGGGTCCTCAATCTAATAGGTTAATGAAAAAGCTTGTTCCGAGAGCTTTCCAACGATATATGATATGCTAAAATCCGAGTTATATATTGTAAATTATGCCCTATTCTTTGATGCACTCCTCTAGAAAATCGACGGGCGCTTCCACATGTGTGAGATCATCTTGGAAATTGTAAAAGGAAGAGGGAGGTGAAAGTTGATGTAAATATGACAAAAGGGAGATAGAGTGATAACTCAAAGAGATGGAGTAGTGGTTAAAGTACTTCCCTTGTAAGTAGGAGGTTGTGGGTTCAAATTCTCTTACCTTAGGGAATCTAATTTTCTCTATTGCCACTCAAAATTAAAATTGCTTCGCGCTGTCGTCGTGATTAGGATTCAAGCCTTGAACATCAAATTACAGAGACCAAACAAAGCCCTAATAAAAATGATTTTATGAGCGTGATGTTCGATATGGACATTATCAACACATCTAATACCGGTAAAATCTATCCCTTTATGTGGATCTGATTGCACATAAGAGCTCGATATGTTTTCTTTCTATTTATTGTTATTGAACAGTATGACTCCGGTTGTTTGAATGCTTTGAAATAGAGAGTATCAATATAATAAAAATAATGAAATATGAGTACATGTAATTTAAGTGTGACTTATGTGCGCATAGATGGACTTGTATATGTAAAGATTTATATATGCATAAATGTGCTTTAAGTGGAGCATGCAGGTCGTGGGATGGAGCACAAGGCTGATGCATGAGCTTCAAACTTAATTTCTATCTCTGCTAATTTGGACCTGTTTCGGACTGAAATAAATGAGGAATAATGTACACAAAACTTCACTGAAACTAAGAACTCCACAATGGTTCCGAGGGAAAATCTTCGAAGGGCGGCTAAACTCATTCCTTGCAGGAAAAGTAACAAGAAGTGGTTAATGATAAAATTTTGTGGAGTCTGGATTTCGCGCAACAGTTTTTCTACTATACGGTGCTTGCCGCTTCAGCTAGGATCATTAAGTTTGAGCCTGAGAAGGGCAGGGAGAGAAGGTTTTTCGGAGGCTTGCTGGAGAAAACTCAGGGCAGACAGAAGAAGATAGAACTTGGCGCACTTTCAGAAAGAGAAGGGAAATTACAAGCTTTTAGAGGATCGAAACAGGCTGCTATATAGCATGCTTGCAAGAAAAAGGAACTTTTTATTTAAAAGAGAAAGGCTTGCGGAAGGAGGAAATGTTTGAATCTTCATCAGGCAGCAGGTTATAGCGGCAGACACTATAAAGGTCTAGAAATAAGATGTCCTGTGAAGATTGCATGTTGCTGAGGAACATGATTTGTTCGAGTAGATGTGCTTTCTCTTAGCAAATTATTTGTTTCAATAGCATTGTAAAGACGAAAGAAACTCCAGAATTCATGCTCAATGCAAAAGAGGGCAAAGATTGAATTGAATAGGGCAAGCGTTTAGCAATGGGACGTAGAAAAAGCTGCAATTTCGACTGTAATCAGTGCTTCTTCTCGGAACAGAGCCCTCCATAGGGCTGCCCAAATACATGCGGAGGTCATTAAAAAGGGTTGTCTCATTCGGAGCTCCTCTCTAGCAGACGCCTCTAATCAGTATGTATGTGAACTACGTTGCTCTTGCTAATGCACACACATCGATCAATGGACTTGCCTTTCGGGATATGATAATTTGCGCTGCGCTCATCTCTGCATACGTTCAACAGGCTTATGCTGAATGTGCTTTCGCCTGTTTACAATAAATGAGGAGCGAAGGCGTGCTACCTGACACAGAGCCAATGGCGTTATGACTGATAATAATGTCATGTGTTAAAAGCATGCAACAGATGATTACCCACCTGCCCACAACAAGCTTAATTGTGGAATGCGTATAAGATTCATTGCTAACAACGCTAGGAGAAACATGCGAAGATCTGCAATTGAGGGAGAACTAACGCTCTGAACTGGGAAAGAAATGGCCGCATTGACCTGTGGAGATGCTTCAGGAATGCTATAGAAAGAATATTTGACGAATGAGCTTTGATGAGGACTTCATACAGTAACTTGTGAGTTGCGTTGTAATCGTTCATTATGGTTTTGTTATTATACGTTCATTGTTCAATCTGCACGACAGATATATGTTTTGAATCGATCCTTGCATCTAGGCTTTCATGAACTTCAGAATAAACAATTAGTTGTATTGTGAATGGCTAATGACTACTGTTTTGAAGTTTTAGTTGTTGCGCTGAAAGGAACGGTTGACATATTAAAAGTTGATCTGCACTATTAGATTCTACATATGCATTTTCTCTGAGACATACGTTGAAAAAGACTGCGCTTGTACTTGTTTTAATGTTCTTGACCACTGCATTACAAAATGTTGCTGTGAAGCAAATAAATGAAAAGAATTCTGAGGAACGATGCAAACCCATCTGCGTGTTATGCGTAAACCTTTTGTTTTTGAAAACTAACCGGTTGATGGTGTTCAGAATGTTCTGGTTGCATTGATATCATGAAACATAGTGTTAATTACCTCTCCAAGATTTCATATCTATATTTCTCTTATGCCGAATTCTTGTGTAGTCTTTCCAGAGTTGAATGTAATTTGATCATTTAATAAGTTTCTTTTCACAAACATAGTATGTGTAAATTTCGCTTTCTACTCATCACTAGCTTCATTAGTGGAAGCTCGAATGTGACTGCCATAGGCGAAACATCATAGGTTTAAGCTATTGAAGAATGTGTACTTTTGAGGAAAGGTTTTATAGGGGAAAGTAGCGCACATGTCTGAAGGAGGACAATAATCTATTTATTTTCTTTATGAAAACGTATACTGAAAGGATTGAAGACAATAATGATTGCCTTTTGGCAGCACTAAAAGAAAGAACTCTCCTTTAGTTCATATAGTGGTTTGACTTTACAAGACCTTAGGTTGACCCAAGAGAAATACCTCTCTCATACTTAACTGTAAATCGCTTATTAAGTGAGGTATAAATTTCTTTGAAGGTACTTTGTATACACTTTGAGAAAATTTTATCCTACTTTCCCCTCCTTTTGTCCAACTCGACGACATACCTGGTGAACCCGATGTGAAAGGAGGGGGTGAGTGAGTTATAGAGCCACAAAGATTAGCATAATCAAAATGGAAGAGATCCTAGCTCAATTCCTACGCTTTCAAGAAGAAGATAGGCGTCAAAAAGCCATCCAATCACTTCATGAACGTCTAGTCAATCGGTGTGGCTTTTTCAATGGAAAGAATGTCTCAAAGTTCTGCAAAGAATATGAACTCGAGGCCAAATATCTAGGTGTCGGACTAAGTCCGATGACGGAAAAAGAACTATGCAAAAACTTTATCTATGTGTCGGGATACGACATGCGAGACCAAATAATGCGAATAAATCAAACGACATGGTCCCAATACAAAGCGACACTCCTCAAGCAGTTTATGCTAGAGGATCTTGATAAAGTAACTCGTAGATCTTTCCTAAGGTGGGTTCATATACCCAAAGACCAGCCGATTCTCGAGATCAAAGAAGAATTTGAGCGACAATACGGTGATCTTCCTAAGCACGATAAGAGGTGCATAAGTCATGAAAGGGTGTCATTGTTTCTTCGAACAATCGACGTTAAAGCCAGAGAGGAGTTAATTCCACTTCTACAAGATATAGACTCCTACTCGGGGCTCACAGAGGATTGGACGCTTGTCCATGAAGCTGTGATGAGATATGTGAAGAAACAACAAACAATAGAAAAATTTTTAAACGATTGGCGAGCTGACATTTATGCAAATGAAGAAGATACACAAATTCCATGCATTTCAGAAACTAAAAATAATTTGCAATTCTATAGAATAATAGAAAACCCAGTTGGACATAAAGAATATATGCATGGAATACACGTACATGCTTATAAAGAGGATCACTATAAAGAACCTATAAGCATAAGTGATACAATCTCTGAGGATTCAAGGTACCAAGAGCCTGTAGATACTTTGATCACATCTACAAATACTGTATATGCAAAAACCCCAATGATGGGAGGAGCAAAGGAATATACGGAAGCTAAACAAAACAAAATCAAACCAATATCAAACATAGAACAAAACAAAAATAAACAAAACGCACCAAGAAAACAACGTGAGGCTTCCTATAATCTGATAGACTCCTCACTTCTAAGGGATGATAATCAAACAAACAAAGAGGCAAGATATGATAATAACCAAGATTTAAAGATATCTACCGGAAGTCGAGGTAATCAGAAAGAGATTGCAAATGAAATAACTCAAAATAATCCAGTGAATCCATGTGATGATCAAGCACAGGATGGTTCCTTAAAAGACGAAATCAAGCAAAACTTGAACTATTTGATACCATCTAAGAGTGAAACATCTTTTGAAGCATATGATTCAAATATGAATCATGGCCAAATGACTAATTTGTATGAAGAGAATGCAAGGGAGCATGATGCTAATCAGGAAGGCATGCAAATTATGAGTCCTCTAAAGAATGGTATGTATGCCGATGGTGAAAAGCATGATGCTAAGCCTACTGATTGTTTAGATCAAGATCAAGAATGTGAAAAACTCTTGAGTGATACCACATTAAATGAGTCGTTAGAGGTACAAGAGAGTGATCTGAATTATAGGTGTAAGAATGAGTTGTTGATTGAGCTTCAATATAATGATATGTATGTGAACGATATTGTACTCCATGAAGAAGGACATATGAATGATTGTAGCTCAGTGATGAGTAGCACCTCCTTTAATGTCAATCCGGGAAGACGTGAGGATGGTATGAAGACCTCGAGCAAGTGGCGGCACAAGTGCGTGAGTGAGAAGCACACAAGCATGCACACACATACACACACACGCGCACACAAGGCAAGACAAAAAGTGAGAATCAATGGAGCTTTTAGATTACTTTCAAAATGCTCTTACAAGTTCGTTTCAATTACAATCTAACCTCAAAAATGAGCTCTCTAGCTCTTTTTATAGTTTTTGACTAGCTTTTGGCCCTGTCCAGACCTAGTGTCCGGCCTAGTTAAAAATTAGGTTCCAGGGCCAATTTGAGGGCTCAAACGGAGTCTAAAAAATACGAAAATTGATATGTAGGTACTTCTAAGGCTCCTCAAGCTCAAGGACTCCTTGGCTTGCACAAAATGGAGCTACAAAAATATGAAATGGTATTTACAATGATTGTTAGTGATAAGAATCACTGTTAAAAGATGTAGATTGGAAAAATTGAAGGGCCTATCTGCCAGATTTGCGTCGACTGCTTTGTCTACTTACTCCTTCACCTTGTTCTGACTCTCTCCGTTGGCTTCCTTGTCTCGTCAGTCCTTGGGTGCCCATACTGCTCTCAACACCCCCCCCCTCTCTCGCGTCTGTCGTCCCTGACAGACCCTTGTTGCTGGGGGTGTTGGATGTAATATTCCACAACCTGAGTGGCAAGCTGATGTTCTTGTAAGCGTAGTCCTCTGGCCAAATCTGTCATCATACGATCCCAATCGATTGGTCCTCGAACGTCCGGATGTGGCAGACGTAACTGATCTGCATGGATCACTTGTTCTACTGCGAATAGATGTAGCAAATGTGTGGGTCTGGGAATGAAAATTTCGGAATTGTATTCCCAGAAGCCCGTAGAGAACATTTCCTCAAATGTTTGCTTGAAGCATGCGGGCAAGTACTTGATTCGTGCATGCCAAGCAAAGATAACCGTGACCGAGGGGGTTTGGCTCATGTCGTAGACTAAATCCTTGTTGCCTTGAGCGAATCCAGGAGCGGAGATGTATGGAGCTTGGACATTCCGAAAGGTTTTGAAGACAATTGTCATGAGCTCAAATATCTTCATACACATTTTCGCTGCTATATCAGGTACATTATTTAGGCGTGCAGACCAGTGCCGAATGGTTGATATCATGTAGGCTACGGTTGGAGGTCCTCGAGGTGGAGCAAAATACGGGTAGTTAACCCAAGCGGAGCACTCTTTATTGTTGCGTACCTTGATTGCAAATGCTTGCCAGGATCTGCGACGTACCACTGGACAATAGCATGGATTATACTTGATGTAGAGTGGCATGGTAGCCCAGGTACTCATCATCTCTGGGTAATCGGTGAGTAAACGTGCACGCCAATTAGGTTGGAAAATCGAGCCAGCACGTGCATCGGTCGGTAAATCCCCTATCTCAAATTGAGTAGCGAATGTGGGCTCCTTCCCTGTATGTCTTTTGACTTCTGCATTATAATCATGTAATAAGACAAAATAAGGCATGTATTGCAATTCTGATGTTGTGATTAACCGTTGATGGGATAATTGTTGAAAGTAGGAAGACCGAAGGACCGTTTCCTCCAGATTCGTGAGAGATTGCATTTGCACGGCCACACGATCATCATGTGTCTTACCCACTTTCTCGACCCTTCTGACCCAATCTGGAACTTGAATTTCTAACGTGTCTTGTCCTTCTTCTGTAGTTCGGCCACCAGGCGTCGGCATAGGCTCGTAGGGCTCTTCGTAGCTGTCCTCGACGGGGATTTCCACTACTGTTTCAGGTTCTGGTTCTTCAATGGGCGAGGGTGGTCGTTCATATGGTAGGAGGCGTGCTTGGAGTTCTGCCACCTGTTTCCGAAGGGTCTCCATTTCTTCTGTAGATTGTTGCAAGATTACCGGCTCCTGTTGAGCAGTGGGTACACTGGCTAACTGTTTCTGTAGATCGGCACATTCAGTCTCTAGTTTTTCATATGACTCCAGGAAATTTGCATGCTCCTCAAGTAGGATGCGGATGTCTTCTGATGGAACTGCTCTATATCTGGTAGGGCTAATGGTTGCTCCTACGGTTCCTTCCATAGCCGCTTCAAAATTATCTTGGTTTTGTTGTTGAAGGCGTTTGTTCTCTTCTAGTGCTGCTGCCATATGCTTTCTTAGTAGTCCAATGTTGCGTCTGAGTGTAGCGTTAGATATCATTTGCGCTTGAAGCACTGTTTCTAGTTCCTTGACTACTTGGTCATCTACAGTTGATGCCTTGGATTCCAATTCGGAGTGAGCCTGCTGTAGTGTGGTATGCTCGTCTAGGAGCGTCAGGTAGTCAGCCTCAATAGTGGTGACTCTAGTTTGGAGACGTTGAGATTCTGCCTGGAGGGTAGCATTGCGTTCTTCTAATTGATGGAAGTCTTGTTGTAGCTGATGTGCACACTGAAGTAATGTGTCGAACGTACTATTTACATTATGAGATGCAAGGGAAATAGTTTGAAATGCAGAGGAGGTGGGATTGGGTAGGGGTGTAGTGAATGCTGTGTGTGCCACTGATGTGAGTGGTGAGGTGGGGGGCAAGGGAGGGGAAGGTGGGGAAATCGTGGGGAGAGGTGCTGTGGTTGGTGAAATGTCCATTGGATCAGACAAGGTGGTGTGTGCAGGGGCTACCATATAGGTGGGTATGGTAGGTGAAGTGAGTGTGGTGTCCGTGTAAATTGATGTCGTTGCGAACATCGGAGGAAGGTGCCTTTGAAACATGGAAGAGCGGAAGAACTGCTCCACAAAGGACGGGTATTGGGGTGGTGAGGTCCGGTTGAAAGAGGTGTAGGGGCCAGCTGGGAAGTGAGGGTTATGGAATGGAGGTACTCGTATTGGGGGGTAGGTCGGGAAACACAGGGTTCCTTCCGTGGGTGCTGGGTTTCCAACTACGCTGGTAATTATGGGGTGGCCAGTCATGGGTTCAGCGGATAGATGGGACGAAGTGTACAAGGGATTGGTGACGAAGGAGAAGAGGGTGTCTTGTGAGGTGGGTTCTCGAAATGAGAATGATTTGAATGAGGATGGATTATAAGTGGAGGTAGAGGTGATGACTGTCGTTTCTTCCAAGGTGGGAGGTGGTGGCGGGGGCGGAGAAGGTGGTGATGGAGGATGCTGGGGTGAGATGGGTGATGTTTGAACGAAGGTTTCAGCGGAGAGGTCAGTGGTGGTTATGGGGGTGGCTGTGGTCTCAATGGGTACTTCCGGTTCTGTGACGGGTATCCTGATAGTCTTACCTGCTCGTGGTAATGTGTCCACTCTGCGTTTGTCATACCTTACGGACTGGCAGACTGCGGTGTGGACAGCCTCTGGAACTCCTAAGGAGTCTGACACTAATTTGAGGGTGTCAATGAAATGTTGGTCCACTCCTTCATCTGATAGCATTTCTTGCATCAAAGCTTGACCTGATACCAGAGAGAGCTGATGCCTTTCTTGTACTGCTTTGATAGTGTCGTATAGCCTTCGTAGTTGAGCTGTATATGCAGGTGCACCTACAAGTTCTGGCACTTCTTGTTGCTCCTCTTGGTGCTCTTGATCATACTGTTCCTCATCATCCTCCTGTTCTTCATCTCCGTCATCTTCTTCCTCCACTTCAACAGGTGTGACAGGTGCTTGGGAGGTTGTGGCCTGCGTTTGTACATTTTCCGCTTGTTGTGCCTCTTCTGCCTCCAGCTCTACATCTTGTAATAGTTGTTCGAAGTCTTCATTAGTGAGTTCGTCCAATGGTGCACCACTAGGAAATTCGAGATCCGTTGGGATGGGAGGAAATATCAAAGTGGAACCATCGGTGCTGCGTCTTGGAAGTCGGAGTGTGAATGGTCGGACTCTTCGGGGTGGCGGGGTGACTTCTGGTGTTAGGGTCGCTCCACGTGGCTGAGCACATGGGACTTGGACCGTGCCTCTCATCTTCTTAGAAGGGGGTCCAGTGGATGTCCTGCCTCGAAACTGCTCTACCCGATTCCACATCAGGGCTCGTTGGATTGGGATGTCATAAGCCAAACACCTATAGATGATTCTTGTCAGAGCACAGCAACCATATAAGACCTGTTTCCGCGGCCAGCGTTTGTGAGCTAAGTGTATCTGATCAATTATCCAGTGGGGTAGGTTGATGGTGAGGCTCTGTGTCTCTGCCAGATACAGGCTAAACCAAATCTTTTTGTGCGGCATGGTGAATCTATCCTGCGCCGGGAAAGCAAAGTGTTGCATGCACATGCGAAGGTGTATTGCAATATTAGGCGTCATGGATACCATGTCTTTGAGTTTGGTGAGACTTCGATTCTTCATGTAGTCCGGTACTAGGGTTTCCTTTTCTGTAGGAATATGCATGCCGTGCATATCCAGAGCTTCTCTCACCAAATTGTTTGATAGCCTAAACCTCTTGAGCTCATTCCCCTTTGTCAGAGATGGAATCACAAATGAGCTTGCACCTTTTGGGTTCGGATTTGGAGTCAAGGTGTTGATGAGATAGTAGCATCGCATGAAGTCAGGTTTTGGGAGTCGGGCACTGAAATAGGCACTCAATCCGGCTTTTTCCCATATCGGACGTAGACCTTCCGCATTTTGTAACTTCTCAAATTCTCTTGTAAAGAAATGGTATCTGCCTTGCTTTCCATTGTAGTCCAACTCTGATTCCCATAGATACGCTCCTTCCCCCAAAGGTCCTGCTACTTCGGTAAACCAATGTGAAGTCTTTCCCACGGGCATGGTGTGGCCACGCGGAGGGTCCGCAATAGGTATGATTTTGACGGCCTGCAACTCTTCTGGTCTTTCGACTGTCTCAGGCAAAACGGGTAAACTGTCCAAGTCCACCACTTGCGGGTTTGTTTCTGTGTGAGAGCTAGTTCCTGCGGCCTCCGCCATGTTGAAAATGTCGCAGCTGATTCTGTGAGAATATATGAAGAAACGTTAAC
Organism: Ceratopteris richardii; assembly: GCA_020310875.1. NCBI lineage: Eukaryota > Viridiplantae > Streptophyta > Polypodiopsida > Polypodiales > Pteridaceae > Ceratopteris > Ceratopteris richardii. The sequence goes on along the minus strand of CM035420.1, from coordinate 139,631,232 downwards.
ATTGCAATGGACACAAAAATGATATGGTGTCCCTTGTTACAATATTAACTTAAAGTTCTGGAGTGGTTAGGAGTTAATAAGTGCTCGGTGCTGGTGTGTGTAGTTAGGAGTTAGGTAGACCTAAGAGCTAAGCGAAATGATGTGAAGCGGTTAGTAGGTGGTCATGGATTTACAATAAGGTCAGGGGGTTTGTTACAAGTCTTGGGCTGCCAAATGCAGTGGATGGGTTTTACTCGTGGTTCCGTAGAGATTCTCGAGAGCTTTATAAGTGTGTCAGCTTTAACCTGAGGCCTTTTAGGGGCCCATTTACAACTGATTCTGTTCGTGTTCATGTGCCTTGGTGTTGAAAATGAGTGGATGTAGGCTGTGCGAGTGAATGGATCATGCTGTGTAAGGTGTGTTCTTGGTGTAGCTATCTGAGCCCGCAAACAAGCCTTAGGCACCCAAATTTGTCTTGATTGTGGGCTAGCCTTCATCGACCTTTTGGGCACCCAAATAGATTTCACGTTAGCAGAAGAATTTCCGAAAGGCTTCTTATTAGTGACGTGTTGTTGGTTACTAATAAGAGGCTTTGCCCGTGCGGTTGGCGTGGTTGCAACCGGGTGTTCGCCTTTTCGCACCCACACTTGGTTCACTTGTTGGGACATTCTGCTACGCAGGTTCTTTTGATGTCCGGCATAGGTAGTACTCTGCTTCTTTTGCCTTTGCTCCACCTTTGGTTGTTGCCTCCTTCTGGCCTTTGGAAAAGAAGGGGGTTCCGTTGCATCCCTGACTCCTTTTTTGCAAATATCATTCCTCTGCAACACAGGGTTTTGAACAAGAACAGCATGGTCATCTTCATGTGTACCCCTGGAGGGACCAGGAGTCTGTGCCTTTCCTAGTTCCTTGAGTGTTCCTTTATCCAACTCTATTGTAATTCGACTATGATTGACCCATACGTGAAGAAGTCCACTTCTTAGGTTTAAGTTGACTGCTTGGTCATAGATCCAGTCTTGACCCAAGACAAGAGGTTCAGTGAGATCCTCATCTTGACACACTAGTGCTTTAACTGTCATTGCCTCATCATGAATGTAGAGGGGAAGTTCCACCTCGCCCATGCAAGGGGTTTCCACGCCTCCCAATCCTATGAGATATGCTTCCACAGGATTGACAGTTAACTGTAACTCTTGACAGTAAGACACTCTAACAGCACTAGTGGCGGCACCTGAGTCAATCAAGGCTTTTACAGTCCTTGCACTCTTTTCTTGTCCTATTTCTAGGGTTACGAAAGGACGTCGATCAGTTATCCTAGGTGAGCTGGTTCCTGCAACTTCACACATTGCCATATGATATCCTTGGTCTGCATAGTCATCTGTCCTAGGCTGCTCTCTACCTTGCCTTCGTAATTTCATCCTTCTGATGCGTTCTAAAGCTTCTGCTTGAGCTTCTTCTCTAATTCGCTTCTCTTCCTCTTTGCGTTTCTTAGCAGTGTTGAGTCGGCTGAGCATTTCCTCCGTGAGGGGTTCCTGATACAACTTGACTCTGCATCCGCTAACATAATTAGGGAGAACATCACCCTCTAATGTGGCTAATTGTACTGCTCCACTCGTGGAGATCCTATTGATAACCATAGGTCCGTAGCCTCTCTTTTCTAGCTTCCTCGCGTGTTGTTTCAGTGTATAGACTAGGACTAGATCTCCTGCTTTCAAACCCTTATCCTTTACATGGGCATCGAAGTATGCCTTCTGCCTCTTTTTAGCTGCATATATTCCAGCAGCGGCTCTCAGTCTTGTTTCTCCTAATCGTTCAAGGTCAAAGATCCTAGAGGAAAGCTCATGACCTGTCCATTCATGCTCTTGTGCTACTCTCAATGTAGGGATCAAGAAGTCCAAGGGTAACACAGCGTTTTGGCCGAATACCATCTGAAAGGGGGTGGCTTGGAGTACCGTTTTGTAGGCAACTCGGTATGCCCAAACAGCATGGTGTAGCTGTTTGTCCCAATCAGAGCGTTTAGTGTTCACTAGTTTCGTCAGTACATTGCATAAAATCTTATTAGTGCTCTCAGCTTGTCCATTAGCTTGAGGGTGATAAGGGGCAGACTTCTTGTGTATTACCAAGAATTCTTGGAGTAGATTTTCAATCACTTCGTTCAAGAAATGAGTGCCTCTATCACTTACAAGCTCTATAGGTAGTCCGTATCTCGTGAATACATTCTCAAACAAGAATTTGGCAGTTGTTTGAGCATCGTTCTTTGTCGTAGCCTTTACCTCTACCCACTTGGTGAGATAATCTGTCGCAACAATGATGTATTCCGCATGAGAACCCTTAGCTGGGGGATTAATAGGACCTACGAAGTCTATTCCCCACTTAGAGAATGCACGTCCACCCATCATAGGTTTCAGTGGCATCTCATCTTTGCGTATGGGATACTGAGTCCTCTGACAGACATCACACCGTTTCACATAGGTATGTGCATCCATGTGAAGGGTAGGCCACCAGAAGCCTGCAAACAATATTGCCTTGATCACCCGATCTGGTCCAAAGTGTCCTCCTGCTACACCTTGGTGAGCAGTTTCCAAGATCTTCAGATATTCACTCTCATGGACACACAGTCTCAGGTAACCATCCTTACCGCGTTTGTATAGATTATCACCAACAAGTGAATAATCCTGGGCTTCTTGTTCCAAACTCCTTTTTCTAGCTAGAGTCATGTCTGGAGGGAATGTGTTTGTCCTCAAGAATGATACTAGGGGTTCACTCCAATCTGGCGCAATGGATACTTGATAGAGAGTGGCATGTTCCACAGGTGGTTTATTGCAACAGATTGGGCATTCCTTGCACAACTTTTGGACGTCCGCTTCCATAGTTGGCCAATGCACTCCGAATCTCTTTAGAGTCTGCAACGTTCGTTGCTTTGAATGGTGTTGCTCTAGTGCACCTACATGTGCTAGTTGCAACCATTTAGCGTACTCATCCTCTTCTACGCAACAAGCCAAGATCCCTTGATCTGTGTGCTTGTACATGCTTCCTGCCATGATGTGATATTTTTGGGCTTTTACTATCTCTCTATTCCGTGTGTTCACCACTGGATGATTAGGCCCGTATGTCAATACTGGTACTATTGGCTTGGCCCACTGCGGCACCACTTCCAAATTAAACAAGTAAGCATCAGGAAGGTCATCTGACACTCCTTGTGGGGCTTCTCCCGATGTGAGCCTAGAGAGATGATCTGCTCTCAAGTGGGTTCTACCTTTTCTTACCACAACCTCAAAGTCATATTCCATTAGCAAGAGAAACCATCTTACTAATCTACCTGTATTGCATGGTTTGTTTACTAAGTACAACAATGCCTGATGGTCCGTAAAAAATTTAAACTTATTTGCAAGCAAATAATGTCTAAACTTTTTAACCGCATATACCATACCTAATCCTTCGCGCTCTGTAGTGGTGTAATTCCGTTCAGCCGCATTCAATTGTCTACTGGCATAGGCAATTGGAAGATCCATATTACCTTCACCAGTAGGTTGTGCAAGCACGCATCCAATAGCATAATTGGATGCATCCACATGAACATGGAATGGCTTATTCCAATCTGGTGTGGTCAAGATTGGTGCTGAACATAATCTTCGTTTAAGCTCTTGGAAGGAATTCTCACATTCATCCGTCCACTCAAAGTTTGTCAGAAGTCCGTACATGGGCTTTGCGATGACAGCATACATGTGTATAAATCGTCGATAATAGCCACAATGCCCCATGAAAGCTTGTACTTCCTTGACATTCTTTGGCCTAGGTAGCTCTGCTATGGCTCTCACTTTCTCCTCGTCAGTAGATATGCCATTCTTTGACACTATGTGTCCTAGAATCTTGCCTTGCCTGACCATAAAAACGCACTTTTCTGGGTTCAGGCAGACTTGATATTCTCTACATTTGTCAAAGATTTGTCTGAGTTCAGGAATATGGGTTTGTCTAACATTGGAATGAGCACAGAGATCATCAACATAGACTTCTAAACTCTTTCTTAGGAACTCCTTAAACACATGGCACATCAGCCTCTGGAAGGTAGCTGGTGCATTGGTAAGCCCAAATGGCATTACTCTAAAAGCAAAAATGCCCCATTCTGTGGCAAAGGCTGTCTTATGCTGATCCTCTGGAGCTATGGCTACTTGATTGTAGCCAGAAAATCCATCAAGGAAGCTGTACACTTCCTTGCCTGCCACTCTTTCTAAGAGATGCTCTGTGATGGGAAGCGGGTAGTTATCTCGAATTGTGGCGGCATTAACCTTTTTCAAGTTAATGCACACACGTAGCTTGCCATTCTTCTTGGGCACCACTACGATGGGGGATACCCATTCAGTGTGCTCAATTTCATAGATAAATCCAGCTTCAACCAGTCTATCTATCTCTTCTTTGATCTTAGCGGCGTAATTATCGTTATATGTATAAGGCTTTTGCTTAGAGGGTTTGGCGTCTGAAGTCATGGGGATGGTGTGCGAGCATATGTCCGGGTCAACCCCTTTCAAATCCTTGTAACTCCAAGCGAATACATCTCTGTATTCTCTTAGCAAGGCAATCAATTCGTGCTCTTCTTCTTCTGTCAGGTCATGGCCTATATACGTGCATCTCTCCTCTCCTTCTTCTATGGCCACTACTATTTTCTTGGTGGTTTCTTTGTTATCATAGGCCTCTCCTGATTGTGCCTCCCGTTTAGACATTCTTATCATGACTCTCCTGTCATCTATCTCATACTTCTTAAAATTTTCCGGGACCTCAAACAAAGATTCTTCCTCCTCTGGTGAGACTTCTTTCTTCTTTCGTTTCTTTCCTTCTTCCTTCGGGGTCATATGTGTTGCTAATCTTACATCAGTTGTAGCCTCTCCATGCCTCTGGGGTTGAAATTCTACTTCATGGAAGTATTCTTCATCTGATGCAAATGGTGGGTCCATAATGATTGACTCTAGATCGGAGTCACTTGCATCCTCAAATGCGTCAGGGCCAGGTTCGCATTCTTCTAGAACTGCCTCTCCCATGATTGGCTCTATGGAGAAGACTGAAATATCATAGCCATCCTCATCACAGTGAGGTGTCCATTGTTCTTCGTTGATGGCTACGTCCATTGTTGCGTTGTAACACCTAAGTGCTGCAGGTACAAAGAATTGGTCCCCCAATCCTGTACCACTTGCAACTGTCGCATGAAGGGTCTTCCCAAAATCATCTCATAGGCATGATTTTTGTTGAAGTCACATATGGCAAAGCTATGCTCAAACTCAACACCACAAGTGGTGAGAGTTATTCCTTCTAGCAATCCTAGGGGTCTCTCTATGTGACCATCGGCCATCTGCAATTTCATCCTCGTTGGCCTGAGTGCCGGCTTGCCCCAACGCTTCCAAAGGGAAGTGGTGGCAATTGCAACTCCTGCACCTGAGTCCAAAATTGCCTTAGTGGTGTAGTCCTGGTAGGTAATGGGAAGATAGGTGTTCCCTTCTTCACCTTCACACATATCTCCTATCTTGTCCAAGGGAATTTCTGGCACTGTCCTATGGGATCCTACCTTGGAACGAGGTTTTGCAGCTTTAGTTACCTGACTGGCTACATATTTTCGCATGTTTGGTCTATCCTCAGTCAATTCTTCCAAGGTGAGATCGCGTTGCACCTTGGTGTTCGTTACTACCTCCGTGTTCCTCGGTATGACTGAGTCGTCGTTCCTTACCATGACTGTGGGTGCTCTCATACATGTGGACTTTGCTTCCCATGGGCCTGTGAAGTGGGGTAGCTCCTGTATGGAATTAGACTCAAAGTCCAGTCTCTCATGAGATTGAGCATTCTCATGTTCTCCGTAAATTGATGGGATGTCTTGTGGGAATTGGTCGTGTGCATCATCCACAAGTTCAAATGGAGGGGCGACCTCACTTTCGTTATCCCATTTATCTTCTTGAATCTCTCGTAGGAAGTCTGGTGCAAACCGATTCATAGAAGAAGAAATGTCTGGCTCCGTAGAATTAGGCACATAAGCAACCTGGGAAGGAGGGCTTATTCTATCGTTGGCTCCCTCCTCGTTCCCACGGATGGCTGGAACACAAGCTTCTTGGAGAGGATTACTTATTCTATTACTCTTTCGAGCAGGCTCGTACGCTCCCTGAGGAGGAATGTAGGTCACCTGTGGAGGTACGTAAGCTTTCGGGGTAGGCTCATCTGCCTTTTGGGGAGGAAGATAGGCGTCTTGAGGAGGCGCGTGGGCTTCCTGAAGAGGCTGGCTTATCCGTTCTCTTGCCCTTTCCTTTCTTTGAGGGGCAGGTTCCTTCTCGGATTGTGCAATCAGCTTCTCTATTCTTTCCAGCAGTCCATCAAAGTGTAACTGCGTCTTAGCTGAACTAGAAATGTTGAATAGGCGGCTGGCCTCAAACATTGTCTGAGCCAATTCTACCATTTTGGCACAAATCTTAGTTCGTTAATTTGAGGGCTCAAACGGAGTCTAAAAAATACGAAAATTGATATGTAGGTACTTCTAAGGCTCCTCAAGCTCAAGGACTCCTTGGCTTGCACAAAATGGAGCTACAAAAATATGAAATGGTATTTACAATGATTGTTAGTGATAAGAATCACTGTTAAAAGATGTAGATTGGAAAAATTGAAGGGCCTATCTGCCAGATTTGCGTCGACTGCTTTGTCTACTTACTCCTTCACCTTGTTCTGACTCTCTCCGTTGGCTTCCTTGTCTCGTCAGTCCTTGGGTGCCCATACTGCTCTCAACAATGATCATGAGCGCGATGAGGATACTCCACTGATTACTCCTCTTTACATTGATATGTATGTTAAGAATGATCATGTTGAGTTGAGTTCATGTATCAAAGAAATCAAGCATGAAGTGGAAGATACAACGTTTAATGAGATGTATGATAAATATGATGTGTGCATAGCATCAAAGAATATTGAATGTGAAACCGTTGAGTCAAATATTTGCATTGATGAAGCTAGATATAAATGTTACCAGATGGATGAAGTTTCAATTGACTCAAGCGTCTATGATGAGATATTCAGGTATGAAGTATTTGAGCAAGATTCAATGATAAAAGAAATGTATGAGGAGTGTGGCAAAAACACATCCTCTAAAGATAATAAACAAGAAATAATTGGGATAGATAAAGAATCTGATGATGGCATCTTGAATAGGAAAACTGATTTGACATCAAATTACATGTATATCTTTGAAAAGGATCAGGAGAATATAGATGAATGTAGATTTTCCAATGAATCTTACTTGGAGAAGCAAGAATTTAGTGATTTAGATGATCAAGATTTTCTTGATTGTGATGATATTGAGTTTCTTCATGATAATGGACAAATGAATCTGGGAAAAGAAGAAGATGAGGAGTTCTTGGAGAGATTAGAGATAGAAGCAAATTCTATAATTGGTGGCACTCAAGTAAAAAAAAATCATGACAGTCTGAGTGATAAGTATGAGTATAAACTGCATTTAGAGTATGATGAACATCACCATTTAGAGTGTAAATCTTATGAATGTATTCAAACCCTTAATGGCAATGAAGAAGAAAGATTGGATAATCATAATGGAAATGATGAAATCCTTTTAAATTATTTCATTCCTAAAATGGATCAAAACATATGCATGATGGATTTGTTTGATGATGTTTTAAACACTCCAAATTTCAAAAATCTATATACATATGCTCATTTATCGTGTGCATCTTCATATGATGCATTGGAGGGAGTTGTGAATAAAGGCAACTATGCTCAAATGATTGAATCATGGATTTTTGAATTTTTCAAGAGTTGTGTATACCAAACATGCCACCAAGAGATGGAGAAGAAAGTGAAGTGGCTTGTATACATATCTAACTTGTTTAAGAATGCTACCTTGATTGATGCAGTTCAGAGATGGCTTCTTTTCAAGCACAGTTTCTTTGGTGAGTATGTTTTAAAGAAGGTGAGATTGAAGGAAGAATCTTTTTCAATTAAATTCCATAAAGCTTAAAGGAACGTTTTTGTAAATAGGAATGTATATATCTTATGTTTTTGCTTTGATTTGAAGAAAGACACAGGAATCAAATCAATACATTGAAGATAGCGACTCAGAATGAAACAAGAAGAGGAGATTGGATGCGACCAGCTCAAGCGGCTTCTGACTTCATACTGGTGAGATGTTATCACTTCAGTTTTTTCTTCTCTCTTGTATATGTGTATATAAAAAGACTGCATGATTAAGCATATAATGCATATAGAAACGTATAAATAGGAAAATTAAGTAGAACAAAAATCTCGTGCCACTAATTAGATTACATGTAATGTATAAGGACCGGGATTATATGAGTAAGGTTAGAAGATGGACTAGAACTTTCGAGAGCAAGACCTAGGAAGGTGAAGGGAAGACCTAGACTAAGTATCTGTATATAGTAGTGTTTACAAACACTTGATGAGTGAGACACTTCGACTTCTACTCTTGATCTCTCATCTGACCTAATCTTCAGACAGATTATATCTTGAGAAAAGAATTCTTATACCAGCCAACTATCTATATGTATGTGTATGTGTTGTTGGGTGCTGCGATGAGCTAGTAGGCGGGTGGAACTACCTTGATCGGGTGATCAGGGCCACGAGCTGACGCTAGTTGTGTCGTATGGCCTAACCTACATGTTGTTACGCGCTCATACGGGTTGATAGGCGGGTGGAGTCACTCTGACCGGGTGGTCAGAGCCACGAGCTGACGTTGATTTCGTATGAGGCTGACATTGTGAATCGTGCGCTATGTCGGGTCGGTAGATGGGTGGGCTAAACCTGGCCGGGTGGTCAGGTCCACGAGTCGCATCCGATTTCGACATAGGCCGAAAAGTGTGGAAAAAAAATAAATAAAAATAAAAAGCAAAGATATAAAGGTTGAGCTGGGATAAAGAATTAAAAATAAAGAAAGACAGAATAAAAATATGAGAAAAATAAGAAAAGGGTCTGAAGGGGCTTCAGATGATAGAAGATCAGTAGGGAAGCCAGAAGCGAGTTTCATAAATCGAGTTAGTGAAGACTGGTATATGCAAATGCTTCGGATAGGCTACTAGATCTGACCGGGTCGAGTTAACGAGAGAGCTAAGAAGTTTTTGATTTACTCATATGATTTCTAGTCTAAGTGCATTAGTGTAATCTGATATGTTGTATGAGGTGTTTTTGTCTACCTCTCTTCTCTTAATGTATATCAAGTTCAATGTGTTTTCAGATTTCATGCATTAAGTTAAAATTTTCTTTGAGTCCTGTTTATATGTTATGACTACTTGATACTCGTTCGTATTTATTGGTATGTATGCAGGTTAATTGGCACATCCGGAGGATGCACAGGTTCGGAGGGGGTGGATGTCGTCGTGATTAGGATTCAAGCCTTGAACATCAAATTACAGAGACCAAACAAAGCCCTAATAAAAATGATTTTATGAGCGTGATGTTCGATATGGACATTATCAACACATCTAATACCGGTAAAATCTATCCCTTTATGTGGATCTGATTGCACATAAGAGCTCGATATGTTTTCTTTCTATTTATTGTTATTGAACAGTATGACTCCGGTTGTTTGAATGCTTTGAAGTAGAGAGTATCAATATAATAAAAATAATGAAATATGAGTACATGTAATTTAAGTGTGACTTATGTGCGCATAGATGGACTTGTATATGTAAAGATTTATATATGCATAAATGTGCTTTAAGTGGAGCATGCAGGTCGTGGGATGGAGCACAAGGCTGATGCATGAGCTTCAAACTTAATTTCTATCTCTGCTAATTTGGACCTGTTTCGGACTGAAATAAATGAGGAATAATGTACACAAAACTTCACTGAAACTAAGAACTCCACAATGGTTCCGAGGGAAAATCTTTGAAGGGCGGCTAAACTCATTCCTTGCAGGAAAAGTAACAAGAAGTGGTTAATGATAAAATTTTGTGGAGTCTGGATTTCGCGCAACAGTTTTTCTACTATACGGTGCTTGCCGCTTCAGCTAGGATCATTAAGTTTGAGCCTGAGAAGGGCAGGGAGAGAAGATTTTTCGGAGGCTTGCTGGAGAAAACTCAGGGCAGACAGAAGAAGATAGAACTTGGCGCACTTTCAGAAAGAGAAGGGAAATTACAAGCTTTTAGAGGATCGAAACAGGCTGCTATATAGCATGCTTGCAAGAAAAAGGAACTTTTTATTTAAAAGAGAAAGGCTTGCGGAAGGAGGAAATGTTTGAATCTTCATCAGGCAGCAGGTTATAGCGGCAGACACTATAAAGGTCTAGAAATAAGATGTCCTGTGAAGATTGCATGTTGCTGAGGAACAGGATTTGTTCGAGTAGATGTGCTTTCTCTTAGCAAATTATTTGTTTCAATAGCATTGTAAAGACGAAAGAAACTCCAGAATTCATGCTCAATGCAAAAGAGGGCAAAGATTGAATTGAATAGGGCAAGCGTTTAGCAATGGGACGTAGAAAAAGCTGCAATTTCGACTGTAATCAGTGCTTCTTCTCGGAACAGAGCCCTCCATAGGGCTGCCCAAATACATGCGGAGGTCATTAAAAAGGGTTGTCTCATTCGGAGCTCCTCTCTAGCAGACGCCTCTAATCAGTATGTATGTGAACTACGTTGCTCTTGCTAATGCACACACATCGATCAATGGACTTGCCTTTCGGGATATGATAATTTGGGCTGCGCTCATCTCTGCATACGTTCAACAGGCTTATGCTGAATGTGCTTTCGCCTGTTTACAATAAATGAGGAGCGAAGGCGTGCTACCTGACACAGAGCCAATGGCGTTATGACTGATAATAAAAGCATGCAACAGATGATTACCCACCTGCCCACAACAAGCTTAATTGTGGAATGCGTATAAGATTCATTGCTAACAACGCTAGGAGAAACATGCGAAGATCTGCAATTGAGGGAGAACTAACGCTCTGAACTGGGAAAGAAATGGCTGCATTGACCTGTGGAGATGCTTCAGGAATGCTATAGAAAGAATATTTGACGAATGAGCTTTGATGAGGACTTCATACAGTAACTTGTGAGTTGCGTTGTAATCGTTCATTATGGTTTTGTTATTATACGTTCATTGTTCAATCTGCGCGACAGATATATGTTTTGAATCGATCCTTGCATCTAGGCTTTCATGAACTTCAGAATAAACAATTAGTTGTATTGTGAATGGCTAATGACTGCTGTTTTGAAGTTTTAGTTGTTGCGCTGAAAGGAACGGTTGACATATTAAAAGTTGATCTGCACTATTAGATTCTACATATGCATTTTCTCTAAGACATACGTTGAAAAAGACTGCGCTTGTACTTGTTTTAATGTTCTTGACCACTGCATTACAAAATGTTGTTGTGAAGCAAATAAATGAAAAGAATTCTGAGGAACGATGCAAACCCATCTGCGTGTTATGCGTAAACCTTTTGTTTTTGAAAACTAACCGGTTGATGGTGTTCAGAATGTTATGGTTGCATTGATATCATGAAACATAGTGTTAATTACCTCTCCAAGATTTCATATCTATATTTCTCTTATGCCGAATTCTTGTGTAGTCTTTCTAGAGTTGAATGTAATTTGATCATTTAATAAGTTTCTTTTCACAAACATAGTATGTGTAAATTTCGCTTTCTACTCATCACTAGCTTCATTAGTGGAAGCTCGAATGTGACTGCCATAGGCGAAACATCATAGGTTTAAGCTATTGAAGAGTGTGTACTTTTGAGGAAAGGTTTTATAGGGGAAAGTAGCGCACATGTCTGAAGGAGGACAATAATCTATTTATTTTCTTTATGAAAACGTATACTGAAAGGATTGAAGACAATAATGATTGCCTTTTGGCAGCACTAAAAGAAAGAACTCTCCTTTAGTTCATATAGTGGTTTGACTTTACAAGACCTTAGGTTGACCCAAGAGAAATACCTCTCTCATACTTAACTATAAATGGCTTATTAAGTGAGGTATAAATTTCTTTGAAGGTACTTTGTATACACTTTGAGAAAATTTTATCCTACTTTCCCCTCCTTTTGTCCAACTCGACGACAGCGCATAGCCAACGGTCGCCAAGGGAGCCTTGGGTGCCAATGTTGCTAATGTATTGCCTAAGTTATTGTATCGACTAAGGCAAAGAACTTAGGCAATAACTTAGGCAATACATTGGCAACATTGGCACCCAAGGCTCCCTTGGCGACCGTTGGCAGCCGTTGGTTACACACGAGACAATTTTTATTTTGAGAGGCAATAGAGAGTTTTAGATTCCCTAAGGTAGGAGGATTTGAACCCACAACCTCCTACTTACAAGGGAAGTAATTTAACCACTACTCCATCTCTTTGAGTTATCACTCTATCTCCCTTTTATCATATTTACATCAACTTTCACCTCCCTCTTCCTTTCACAATTTCCAAGATGATCTCACACATGTGGAAGCGCTCGTCGATTTTCTAGAGGCGTGCATAAAAAAATAAGGCATAATTTACAATATATAACTCTAATTTTAGCATATAATATAATTTGGAAAGCTCTCGGAACGAGCTTTTTAACTAACCTATTAGATTGAGGATCCAACATACTTTGAAAGAGGGGTTTTGTTCTCTAGATATGGACCCTATAACAATGGAGGATTTTGGCAATTCACCTTTACCTGGGGTCTCACTCGATCAACAATAAGAGCTTATGAAACAAGAACTTCAAGCAACTCAACAAGCTGTACAAGAACGTGATGCTATGCTCCAGCAAGTAGAAAGTGATGATCGTAGCTTAATCAAAGTGGTGAAAGCGATTATCACTACACAAGAAGAAGGTGCAAGTTCCAAGATAGGTGCTAAGAACTTCCAATTCTCCACATTCGATGGACGAAAAGATGGCCAATTTGTCTTGTCATGGCTCTCTCAATTCGACGATTTCTACTCTGATGAGTCATATTCAGAAAGTGAGAAAGTCAAGTTTGCTACCAATTATTTGGTAGGAAGAGCTCAGCTATGGTGGAATGTTTTACGGAATAGTACCAACCGTCCTACCACATGGGATGCATTTCAGGCAAAAATTAAGGAGTCTTTCCTTCCTTCTTAGTTCCATCCACATGCGCATCGTGCATGGACAACTTTTGGATGGAAAGAAGGAGATAATGTATCCATTTAGACTGAACGTTTTTGGCACTGTTTTTTATTACTTCGTTCACTTGAGCAGGTTCCTGAAGCAAGTTTGCAACGAAAATATGAAGATGGCTTGGAGATGGGAATCCAAGCAAAGCTCCATACCCTCAGACCTACAACCTTGTATGAAGCTATCTCTTTCATGCATGATGTTGAAAAGGAGTTCCAATCTATCACCAAAACACTTCACTTACAAAAAATTCTTCAACGTCAACCATCCGTCAAAGCCAATTTTCCTTTTAAGCATCCTTTTACTACGTTCGCTTTACCTACTTTCCAACGCCCTCCTCAATCCCATTTAGTACCATCCAATAAATCAACCCTTGGCCAGCCTCACAAACCTACCACTCTTCAAAATACAACAATAACACTTTGAACATGTTGTCTAATTTCTCTCTATTTTTGTGTCATCATTGTATGATTAAGTGTTGTATGTTCATATTTGTCAATACTGGAAGATACTAGAATCTATGTTGTAGATCTTGAAAACCTATGGGACTTGTGGAATTAGTTATGGGCCTACCTAATTTCCAACATTTGGTATCAAAGCTCTCAGGCTCTCAGATTCCCAGGCTCCCAGGTTTACAACATATGGTTTCAGAGCATCTTCTAACATTTAACATATGACATACACACTTAATCTAGATGAGTAGAGATTTGAGAATTAGACAATTTAGTCACATGTTTATTGTCAGTGTGGAGTATGAAGCTGATGTTCTGTTAGCAGCCAAATACTTTTGAAGAGTAAAGATACTTTATAGAAGTACTGCATGAAGACCAAGACTTGATGAAGGGAAGGCTACTTCAAATTCAAGGAAAAACAATGGTTTGGAGAAGATGAAGGAACCAGATCAACATCAAATCACAGGTATTCGTTTCTACTATCAGATTGTCATTTGCAGGTCATATGTTAGAAGAGCGATTATGGAGAGATTTGAATGATTCAAGAAGTGCTTTTATACACTTTCATTATGTTGAAAGTAAAAGCATTAGCTACATCAAAATGGGTATCTAGAGGTTGTTCTTGATAGTTTTGATAGATCTCTTTCATGGCAAGAAAGCTCATCTAAGAAGAAAAATTTGGAGATTAGATCAAGTTTTGTTTTCAGCCAACATAAGATTGGAAGTATTTTTTATTAGATTTTGTACCTAGAGAGGTAATTCAGCATTCAACCAACTCAAGAAAAAGGTTGGTGAATTCAGATATACCAGTCACATTTGAAGCAGAGTTTTGATTCCTCATGCTGAGATAGAGGAGATGTATATGAGAAGATAGATTTATCTTCTATGCTCACTTCCATTTATATACCATGTTTGTTATGTCTCTTACTCTTAGCACTAGAGGAAGAGAAAAATTCATTTGAAGAAGTTAAGAGTGCTTGCTACTTCAAGATGAAGAGAATAAAATGTATGGAAGAGAAGTTTGAAGATGTCGACATTATGAGGTGGAAGAAAGATGCAGAAGAAGAAAGTCCAACAAATCCAAAGAGAAAGTAAGATTTCTTTTTCTCTTATATTTTCCATATACTTTTCCTAATTTTATCCTCTACATCCAAAGACAAGTCTACGAGAACATCTTGTGAAGAAGATAGTTTAAAGAAGAAGCAATTTTTTGTTTTGCATTACACTTGGTCATGTTTTAGTAGGTTTTGATAAAGGATTGCATTGAGAGAAAGAAAAGTAGCAGATATCTAAGACATCTTATATATTTTGACTCATATCTGTATGAGTTATGTATAAGTTGAAAAGTTTGAGCAGGCAGCTATATGTTCCCTCAAAGAATTCTTAGAGTGTCAATTCAAAGCTACTTGGTATGTGACAAGTTGCAGAGTTATATTTTTCTTCTTTACCTAACTATCTGTAGCAGATGTTGGAGACTTGGAGTGAGGTTTTTTGTTTGGAAAAGTTACCGCATATTCAGTATACTCAAAAAATTCAGAGTTTTTTACGATGAAAATAAAAAATTTCAATATTTTCAGGAAAATTCAAAAAATTCATTATTTTCAAAAAAATAAAAAAAAATTCAGATTTTTTTAATGTACCAATCAGATGGAGAATCTACTTTCTATGATTGTCTTGATTTTTGGATACATGCTTGTATTCAAAAAGGTGTTCAATCAGATCCTATCACTTGATTGAGAAGTGGAGTTAGCCAAAAGAAAGTCAAGCAGATACTATCACATTTCACCTGGGAAGAATATGAAGATATGAAGTATCAACTTGCAGCTTTTGGAGTTCGTAAGGTGAGAGTTTGTCCACTTATGTTTCAGTAGGAGTTGCAGATTCTTGAGAAGGATTTACTTGAAGAAACGTTTTACAACTTTATGTAAGAAGCGACACTTAGAGACATTCAAGTAACAAATCAAACATTCAGTCATGAAGGTTTGATGAGAGCAGATTCTACATAGGTATTTTCTTGGAGAGATCATAGATCTTGAATGAGTACTTGAATGATCTTGAGTATTTTTGAGTCAAATGTCTATCCTTTGTTTGGAAAATTCTTAGCATTGGAAGAAGTCAGTCAAAAATTTAGATTCTATCAGATTAGTGTTACAAAGAAATAGAAGAAGATACTTGTTATGTTGCAAAAGATTATGAACCCTAAAGTGCTTTCAGCCAGGTTTTTGTTATGATAGGATCAGCTAACCTTATTTTAGATATTGGAAAGCTGAGGAATGGCAGGAAAAGCTATTGGCATGTGTATAGTGCTAATAAAAAGGGTTCAAATATTTTGTTTCAGACACAGGTATTGATACTAAATCAGTGAAAATTAGATTTATTGAAAAGAAGGAAGACGTTCTAGATTTCATAAAGTCTAATATACTTTAAAGGAGCTTGGATACTAGTGTTAAATCTTCGAGGGGGGTGATGAAACATGAAGACTTATTTTTAGCCATATGTGAAAGAATGCAGAATCATACCTACAGGTATTCCTATATTTCCTTTGTCAGTTTCTCTTTATGTTCCAGCTTTTGAAGAAAAAGGAAGAAGGAGAATGTCTGGAGAAAGTTCCTATTGGGTGTTCCTGTTTGGAAGAAAGTTCCAGAGTTCTATTGTAGAGAAACTTGATATTTCAGAGAGGTATGTTACTTATGAGGTGCGCACATATATGATTATACCAGACTCTGAAGGAAACATGTATGAAAGACTTACAGATAGAACAAGGATGAAGACAAGATGACATCATAGTTATGAAATTTTGGTGAGATTCTCATGAGTTGAGTTGAGTACAATCAGAGATGAACCAGCTAGTGTTCATAATACACTAAGTTGTGAGATGTGATTCACAAGTCCCAGGATGGATTCAGTTTCTGATTTTGTTTAGTGAATTTACATGACACAACAAAAGTACGTTGAGAAGCCTTTCGTAAGGTAAATGAAAATATGTGGATCCTAGTGTATTCTTACAGGTTTGAGAAGACAAGAGATAGCAGATTCAGAGTCAGTTCATGCTACATATGTTGTCAAGCAGTGATTGCTTGATGTATGCTAACACTATTGGATATCTAGTTTGCATATTTTCTCAGGTATTATGGTTCATATTCAGCAAATTCATATTTTTGAAGTTTGAAGAAATTCAAATTCAATTTTGAAGAAGACTTTTGAAGATAAAGTTTGAAGGACAAGTTTGAAGCTTTGTTAGTTCGCAGATGAATGAAGTTGCATATCCAGTTTAGGGGGGATTGTTGGAAATCAATGTCACATCAGTCCAAAATCCTTTTAGGGCAAAAACCCAAATTTTGGTACTTAGTCATTTTTGGCACAAAATTTGGGTAAAATTTTTATAAGCCTATCTTGTAGAGCTTGAAGAGAGCTTTCTTATGGTATATGACATGTAGTCATTAGAGATCAGATTTGGGAGAAAACCCTAACCCTAATTTTCTATTAATTTAGTAATTACCTCATTTGATAGCGCTAAGCTTGGAGATCATAAAAATGTTTTCAGATCATTTGCCAGGTGGTCAGACATGTAAAAAAGCAAGCCAAAAGCTCTTTTTAGTGATTAAAACAAAATAAAGCAAAAGCTTTTAAAATTAGCGATGAGTTTTTTAAAACTCAACGATTGTCAATTATTTTGTAAAAAAAAAGCTATTTTATGGACAATTTGATTGCAAGAACTTGGAAGGCTATATAAGAAGCCTCTTTGTCACTTTTGGAATCATCCCACACCAAAGCTAGCACCAACTTTGGACTCTACTTGAGGAGGTGGTGCTCTAGCACTCATGGAGCAACCATGGTGCACTTTAGGAGCAACTATGGAGCTATGTTGAGGAGCAACCATGAAGTTCTTCTTGGAGAAGAGTGTGCTCACACTCTTGCTTATGGAGAAGACTTACCTATCAGCAGCTTGGTGGTGTGGATCAGCCATCTACATGATGTATTTGAAGATTGTCTTCTACATGAAAATTATGGAGTACTTCAAAGACATTGGATGGAGCTTAACATAAGATTTCATCTTATGTTAACTATTCAGGCACATATTCTCTTTATGCACACAGGTACTACTTGGAGCTTATGGAGGTAGTGGCATCCATATCAAGAGGAGTCCTATTCAGCATACATAAAGGAGAATCAGTACATGCATGCTACATGCATTCAGATGAGGTGTTAGAGAAGGTGTATCCACATGAGTATGAGGATTTCTGTCAGCAATATATTAGCATTCTATGCTAATTATGTAAGTATGTGATCTTTCACACACATCTGATTTAGGGTCTTCCATAGCCTAAATTCAGATCAGAGTTTGCTAAATATTAGTTCCAAACTGATCTTTCCTCTTTCTGTCACTCATATTCACTCTTCTACAACCTATCAGGTCATACATCTCATACATATTCAGATTTCTATCCCTACATCTGAATATTCTTGTAAATTCTGTACATACACTCTTCCATCTATTTCTGTTCACACAGAGTGGTCAAGATTTTGACTCCCACATTGTAAATTGACATTTGTATATATGATGGTGTGAGTAAGTAGTGGCTTATGTAACACTTTGAACACGTTGTCTAATTTCTCTCTATCTTTGTCTCATCATTGTATGATTAAGTGTTGTATGTTCATATTTGTCAATATTGGAAGATACTAGAATCTATGTTGTAGATCTTGAAAACCTATGGGACCTGTGGAATTAGTTATGGGCCTACCTAATTTCCAACAGTGTATAGAAGGTGTCATGTGCAGTGGATAATTTTGCATGCATTACTTGACACTTTCCCACATCTACCATCACTAAAGCGCATGTTTCCATGCTCTTGATGGGGTTTTACTCTCGGTTTGATAATTTAATGTGTGCATCAAACCACCACTATGTGCACTTGTTGGATGTGTGAGGACTCTCTAGTCTCACTTGTCGCAAGTGCATAGGACTTTGTGAGTTCGACGCACACATTTTTGGCACCATTTATGGGGACAAAGGCCTAAGTCAAGGTGCTTACATGGGCGTTAGAGTGTCATTGTGAAGATAATGAGCGTGATGAAGATAATTTAGTAGCTTGACAAGTCACCAATTACTTGCACTTGTTGTTTCATACACCTAGTGTGTGTGTGTAACAAGTTTTTTAGGGTTAGGATAGGAGAGGAGAAGCTAGGATTAAGAGCTAGGTAGAAGAACTTTGGAGTAGGATAGGACACCCAATATCTCAAAAACCAAAAACAAAATTGCACTTCCCTCAAGTCACTTATCTTGATTAGTGACAAATGCCAAATTACCACATCAAAATTCATTTGTTAGACAATAGGTATTGTGAGAGCTCTCTTAGCAATCAATATTGTCTAGGAAATTATCGCCTAGAACTTAGCCTGCAACACGAGTTTGGGGCTAGAAATTAAGGGAGAAACTCCTTGAAGTGAGCTCTTTGCACTTGAAATATCATTTGCATGCATGATCACACACATGGGGAGAAATAACACCATTTGAGTATCGTGAGGTGTGTTTTTTATAAGAACTTATGTATCATCTGAGAGATTGGGTATCATGTATCTTTTGCTTAGGTGTCGTGTATCATGAAAATTCATGAACAAACTGTAATTTATACAAAGCTGAAATTTTGGAAATTCTTTGCTCAAAACACAAACTGAAGCCATTTTTTAGACCCAAAAAAACATTCAAAAGGGAAGACAAAGATCCTAGGGTTAGAAACTTTGAGAGGATTCATAGACTTCGAATGAGCCTGTGATCTGGACGTGTCTTAGGGAGTCAAGAAGTGGGATATCATCAGCAAGGAGTGTAACTTAGAGAAGTATTCATTCCACCTACTCAGACACCTTTAGTGATTCTGAAAGTGAATTAATGATGACCTTTGAAGACATGCACAATTCTATCTATTCTTTAGAAATCATGTCCTTGATAAAAGGAGAATATAGGGCTTCCTTGTAGTTTGTTTCTAGAAAGTTGCATGAAGTACCCATATATCTAGATGGACTCAATAGGTTGGTACCAAGACTTAGAAACTCTACTTCCTCTAAGGTTTTCCAAAGATTAGGAGTGAAGTTTGAAGGGCTTTTTACATGAACAAACAAGGACAATTGTATATGGTAAACGATGATCCTGGAAAAATCAATGAAAGAGGAGAAATTAAGGAACCTAATAACCCAACTAGTATGTATGGTAGAGAAGCAGTGACTACAACAAGAGGAAGATCTTTTGTAGTGAACATGTGGACATGAGATTGTTGGAGTTCGAGGTCTGTGGAAGCATGTGAACAACACAAGGAAGAAGAAGAATCTTGGAGCACAACACACAATAGTGAATGTATTACCAAGAGAATGTACAAAGATAAGTAGCCCATTAGGTTAATAGGCACATATACAAGCCGAGGGAAAAAAACCTCCTTAAGAGGAAAAAAAGTGTCTCGATGATCCTAGTGTGTTCACACATGACTACCTAAATATATCAACAAATCCCCCCTTGGACTGATGCAATGAACAATGAGATGCCACTCATGTATAAGGTAGTGCCAAGCTATGTGGAATCAATCCACAAAAGGAAGTAAACCAAAAGCTTTGCGGAAAGCTTCAAACTTTTCCCTAGGTAGAGCCTTTGTGAAAAGGTCTACAATGTTCTCCTGTGTGGACACATATGCCAAACTGATCTCTCTAGTAGAGAACCTCTCCTTGACATAATGATAGTGCACCTCAATGTCTACATCATTGGTGCATTGTGTATTTTGAGAAAACTCTCTAGGCACACAAACATGGATACTTGTTGATGCAAGAGCATGAGGATGTTCTAGTGTGAAGTTTGTAATACATGTCAACACCATCTTCACAAATGACCACGAATATCAAAAACAAAGTGGAAAAATGGTTGGAAGGGACTCTAAAGCATATGTTTTGCTCAGAAAATGTGCTTTCTTTTTTGGGGAAAGCATAGTCACCGATTTGATGATGTGGCACTTACTTTTGGAGGGAGCTTGAAAATTATACTTTTTCTAAAAGAAAATTAAAAAAATGAGTCCAAAAAAGTGACTTTTGAAATATATATAAAAGAATGGTTCCTTTTGAGTTAATATACATTGAAAATGAGACTTAAAAAAAATCAATTTTTTATTCGAATACATGCACGAGTTTGATGATGTGCAAAGTGCATTCTCTTGCTCTCTCTCTAGAAAAATGCATCGATAGCCTTGTCTGTCAAATGTGTCAATTATTTCTCACATTCGCTCTTGTAGAACAGCTAAGGATGCTTGGGATACACTTACCACTTTATACCAGGCAAGGAATGATACTTGTGTTGCTTACCTTCGAAAATAGTTGGAGAGTGAGCACATGAATGAAGGAGATTCCATGGATAATTTTCTAACAAAGATCAAATATTTGAAGAAAAACCTGATTTCTACTTATGAAGTCTTACCTAAAAGCTCACTTATGCAGACTTTTCTAAATGGTCTTTTCGATTCATATTAGAGTTTTGCTTCTGCTCTTTGTTTGATGATGAAAGGCAATCCAAATGCCTTAATGTTTGAGGAGTTAGTCTCTGTTATGTTGCAAGAAGATTAGACAAGGCACAACAGGTCCATTATGCATGTTACAGATCAAGCTTTCATGGCTATTCAAAAGGGCAAAGGTAAATGGAGCCCTTCTACTAGTAAGCAAAAATCTGCTAATTCTACACAATCAAAGAAGGATGATAGGGACGAGAAGAAAACAGAAAAGCAAACATTGTTTTGAAAATACTTTAAAGGAAATGATCATGTCATAAAGAGTTGTCCAAAATTGGCTGCTAAAGAGGTAAGGAAGAAAGAGGCCAGAATGGTTGTTGCAGAGGTCTCTACACCCAAAATAGAGTCTCCTAATCTTGTGTAGAATGAAGAATGAGCATTTACCACTGTTTGCAATTATGACCCATCTTCTCATGAATAGTGTATGTCTGCAGTAGATTTAGATGTTTGGTACTTTGATACTGGGGCAACCAAACAT
The DNA here is from genome assembly GCA_020310875.1 of Ceratopteris richardii. Classification (NCBI taxonomy): domain Eukaryota; kingdom Viridiplantae; phylum Streptophyta; class Polypodiopsida; order Polypodiales; family Pteridaceae; genus Ceratopteris; species Ceratopteris richardii. The sequence continues at coordinate 139,609,684 of CM035420.1, read as the reverse complement.
ATTACCTCGTGGTGCAATTTCTTCACTTCACTTAAGCATACCCCTACACAGAATACTATCACATGTGCCAAAAACTCCTCTTATCCTATCGTGGGAGTTGGTAAGATCATTCTGACTACCACTGATGATAGTTCCTTTACATTGTCAGATGCTTTATTTGTGGATCAAGAAGAATGTGTTATCAGTTTGAGCTTTAGCCAAGATTGGCTTGGTTGTGAAATTTTTTGATGACAGATGTACAATTCATGATCTATCAAATGGAGATGTCGTTATTGCTTCTGGCATTTTATGTTGTGGGTTGTATAAGATCATAGACTATGAAAAAGGTGTGAATAATTCAGCATATGTAGTACATGATTCTAAGGATTTGTGAGATGAAAAGCTTTGGTATGCACACATTGGTCATATGAACTTTGTTAGTTTGATATGCCTGTAGAAATTTGAAATGGTGTCCTTTATGCCCAAACTTGAGGCACCTGGTAAACATGTCTATGAAGGCTATACTTTGGGAAAAATGCAGCATCCCTCATTCCCAAAAGAGGATTCAAGTCGAACTTCCTCTTGATCCAATATCTTCTTACCCATCCAACATTCTGTAACCTCTCAACTTTATTTCAATTCATTGGTGCGGGTGAAGCTGGACTTGTTAGTATATGATCAATGTCTACCCCTCATGATTGTATGCACATTTTGTAAGGCCCCCTTTATGAGGAGAAGCCAAGCGTGCATTACCCAATTGATGGGAATCCCAACTTGCATGTTGGATGAAGGTCATATTGGACCATGTAAGGTATTATAAGGAAAGGGAGTTACCAGGGTCCCCAATTGTGGGGTCCGGGGCAGCGGTGAGCAGCCCCGGCTGGGGGGTCCAAGGGGGCCAGCGGGCCCCCTGGTGGGGGTTTGGGGGCAGCGCCCCCGATGCGATGGTAAAGGGAATATTCCATGGAATATTCCCTGTCGGAGTCAGAAATCATTTATATTTGTTAGGTCGGTTCAACCAGTCTAAGCCGTGTATGGCAATTATGTGGGCGGTGGCCGCCCACGCTCTACCGCCCATGTATAGCCGTCCATGGCAGGCCACCCATGATCCTATATATACATGACTTATGCACTACCTGAGACACTGAGTTGAGCCAGCATACCTCTACCTTGTATCTCCCGTTCTAGAGTTGTCTAGATCACCATTTAAGCTCTACCTTGAGAGCGCACGGGTGGACAACGCCATCATCTTTGTACTTGGTGCTAGTAGAAAATTATTGAGATTCTCCTATATCTGTTATCTTCTCTGCTATTGCTCCTGTGTTATATTGCGTAACTTTTGTCTTACATGGTATCAGAGCCGTAAGGTTCGAATAGCTTGAGAAGTATCACTATTTTAGCCTACTAGCATACTAAAATATCAGTAGATTATTCGAGTGATTACATGATGGCTTCATCGTCGAACACTGGTCTTGGTGCTTCAGCTAATGTTAATGCTGCACCTATTCGAATTGGTCCACCTGCATTCACTGAAGGGAAGCTGGATGGATCCAACTATACACTCTGGAAGTTCAAAATTTCTGCAATTTTGGACTTCTATGAATTACGTGACACTGTCATGGGACCGATGGGACTTGATCCAGAGCCTATACCAGTTGAAGATCCAGCGAATTCAAATTGATGATTCAGCCAGATCCATATCTTCTACGAGCTTGGAAGAGGCGGAATGCTGATGCATTATGTGCAATTGTCACTAGTGTAAGTGATTTTGTGCTTACTTTAGTTCAACATACTAGTAAAGCACATGAGGCTTGGGGCATATTGGCTCGACAATATGAGACCAAGAACCACACTAGGATACAGAATTTAGAAAATCAGTTGGCAAATGAAAAGCATTCTGATTCTGAAAAGGCTGAAGATTTTATCAAACGGATAAAACATCTTCAAGCCCAATTGGCTGCAGTTGGTGTTGTTATAACACCAGAAGAGCTAGCTCAAAGATGTGTACGTGTTCTTCCGGCAAAGTATGATGGATTAGTAACAGCCCTTAACACTCAGGTAAGACCAACTCCCCTCACATTTGAAGAGTTTTGTGCTATGCTTTTAGAAGAAGAGATGCAGTTGAGGAATCGGCAAAGCACAAGTGATGCTCCATTTTCAACAAATGCAAAAGGTAAAGGCTCTTCTGATGTATCAAAGAAGAAGCCAAAGAAGAAAAAGTTCATAGGAAGTTGCTTCTATTGTGAAAAGAAAGGTCATGCCATCAAGGATTGCAGGAAGAAGCAAGCTGATGAACGGAATGGAACTGTAAAATCATCATGGAAGAACAAAGAGTCTGCAAACAACACAGAGCTGGAACTTTGGGTAGCTATTGAAGAGGTATGTTCATCTGCTCAAGCTCGTGCTGATGAACCATGGATTTTAGATAGTGGAGCTTCTCGCCATATGACCAGTAAAAAGGATTGGTATAGTTCCCTAGTGCCTCTGCGGGAATCCATCAATGTAGTGGTGGGAAATGACTCCAAGTGTCCAGCCGAAGGAACTGGAACCATCTCTTTTATCACTTCTCTAGGTGTTGAGAAAAAGTTATCCGATGTTCTCTATGTACCTACACTCAAAAGAAATTTGTTGTCAGTTTCTGCAATAACAGATCGTGGACTTCAAGTTCACTTCAATAAGAGTGGTGCAGAAATCATGGATTCATCAGGTAATGTTGTGGGTAAAGGGATACGACGGGATAACTTGTATGAGTTAAGTGCTTTAACTGCTACAGAAGATAAAGATGTAAGCAGGTTATGGAACCAACGATTTGGCATCTCAGATTTGCAGTTTTGAAGGAGATGCAAAGAACAGGGATGGTTGCTCATTTGCTTGCATTTTCAGAGTTGCAGGAACCTTGTGAAGCTTGTATGATGGGCAAGCAACAACGAAAGGCATTTCCAAGAGAGACCAGCAATCGATCTCAAGCTCCTCTAGAGTTGGTACATGCTGATCTCTGCGGTAAAATGTCTACACTTGCTTTAGGAGGATCTTTCTACTTTTTGCTGTTAGTCGACGATTATAGTAGAAAGATGTGGGTTTATTTCATTCGAGAGAAGGATGATGCTTTTGAAAAATTTAAAACGTGGCATAAGTATGTAGAAAATGAATCAGGAAGGAAACTGAAGAAATTTAGAACAGATAGAGGAGGTGAATTCTTGTCAACAGAATTCAACAATTACTGTAAGGAGCATGGTGTGAAAAGGCAACTTACCACAGCTCATACACCTCAACAAAATGGCGTTGTTGAGCGCAGGAACATGACAATAGTTGAAATGGCTCGTTGTATGTTGAAGGCTCAAGACATGCCTGATTCATTCTGGGCAGAAGCAGTCAATACAGCAGTCTACATCCTCAATCGAAGCTACACAAAAGCACTGAAGGGGATGACTCCTCAAGAAGCATATTCTGGTAAAAAGCCTTTAGTTTTGCATTTCAGAATTTTTGGTTGTTTCTGTTATGCACATATTCCTGATTCAACATAATCAAAGTTGGATTCAAAAAGCAAAAAGTGTGTCTTCCTAGGATATAGTGAAGAGTCTAAAGCATACAGGTTGTGGGATCTTGAGGCAAGGAAGATTTTTGTCAGCCGAGATGTGGTGTTTGATGAACGACCATACTTAGTAGAAGATAAAGGTAAATCTACTATCTCATCAAACGGAGAAATATCTCACCTTGTGCCTATCAAAAGACAGGTTAAAGTTGAGGAGGAAACATCTAATGGAGAAATTTCCTCAATAAGAAGCCAACCAGTTGTAGCTGCACAGCATAAGCCACTACCGAATGGGCACAACAGCTCTTTGATGATCACAATCCACATGTAGATGTACGAGAATCATCATCGGATGGATTACGAAGATCAAAGAGAATAGAGGAGCAAAGAAGAGCCTCGGAACACATTGTTAACATTGCTCTAATGGCAGATATCATGGGTTCGATAAAGGAACCTACCACCATTGAAGAAGCCATTGATGATCTAGGTTGGAGAGCGGCAATGCAGTCTGAGTATGATAGTATACTCAGACTAGGATCTAGTCGACTTGCCGCCAAAGAAGAAGGTAATAGGTACTAAATGGATTTGGAAAGCTAAGTATAAAGCTGATGGAACATTAGAAAAGTATAAGGCTCGATTAGTTGCACATGGTTTTTCACAGATTGAAGGATTTGATGTTCAAGAAACTTTTGCACCAACAGCACGCATGACAACTATTCGAACGGTACTTGCAGTAGCTGCACAAAAGTCCTGGCCTATTTTCCAGATGGATGTCAAATCTGCATTTTTGAATGGTCACCTCAAGGAGGAGGTATATGTATCTCAACCACTAGGTTTTGAGGTGCCCAATTCAGAAGATAAAGTTTGCAGGTTGAAGAAAGCTTTGTATGGACTTAAACAAGCTCCACGGGTTTGGTACCAACGGATAGATAATTTTTTCAAAAACATGGGTTTTGAAAGAAGTACTTCTGATGCTAACTTGTATGTAACAAAAAGGGATAGCAAGCTAGTTGTCGTCATTGTATATGTAGATGATTTGATCATTACAGGAGATCATCAGGAACTCATCAATCAAACTCGGATCAGCTTGGGAACTGAGTTTGAAATGACAGACTTAGGTCTACTCCATTTTTGTCTGGGAATTGAAGTATGGCAAAGGAAGGATGGCATTTTCATCTCACAACAAAAATATTCCAAAGAAATTCTCAAGGCATTTGGAATGATGGAGTGCAAACCAACTAGCATACCTATGGAGGTAAATCATAAGCTATCTATGGATGATAACATGCCTGATGTAGATGCTAAGAAGTATAGGAAGCTCGTTGGAAGTCTTATTTTTCTGTGCAACACTAGACCAGACATTTGCTATGGTGTTGGAGTGTTAAGCAGGTTTTCCAACAAACCTAAGGAGAGTCACTGGAATGCTGGAATGCAAATTCTAAGGTACATTGTAGGAACCTTGGATTTTGGTATTTTGTATACCACAGGTGATACACTCCAAGGATATTGTGATTCAGATTGGGCTGGAGATTGTGATTCTAGAAAATCAGTTTCTGGATATTGTTTCTCACTTGGTTTAGGAATATTTTCTTGGGTAAGTAGGAAGCAACCAACTATGGCACTCTCCTCCACTGAAGCAGAGTACAAAGCAGCTTGTTTTGCTTCTTGTGAGGCAGTCTGGTTAAGGAGAATTCTTGCAGATCTAGGCTTTCCATCAAATATGCAAACTGTACTCAAGTGTGATAATCAAAGTTGTATGGCTATTGCAAAGAACCCAGTATTTCATGCTCGCACCAAGCACATAGAAGTACAGTACCATTACATTCGTGAGCTAATTCAAGATGAAATTGTGGAGCTAGAATATTGCCCAATAGAGGCAAATTGTGCTGACATATTCACTAAAGCACTTGGAAGAGAGCAGCTCAACAGGCATCTTCAACAGATGGGCATAGGACCGAGACCTACTTGATTTATCATCGGTAAACATTGAGGGGGGGTGTTAGTATATGATCAATGTCTACCCCTCATGATTGTATGCACATTTTGTAAGGCCCCCTTTATGAGGAGAAGCCAAGCGTGCATTACCCAATTGATGGGAATCCCAACTTGCATGTTGGATGAAGGTCATATTGGACCATGTAAAGTATTATAAGGAAAGGGAGTTACCAGGGTCCCCAATTGTGGGGTCCGGGGCAGCGGTGAGCAGCCCCGGCTGGGGGGTCCAAGGGGGCCAGCGGGCCCCCTGGTGGGGGTCCGGGGGCAGCGCCCCCGGCGTGACGGTAAAGGGAATATTCCATGGAATATTCCCTGTCGGAGTCAGAAATCATTTATATTTGTTAGGTCAGTTCAACCAGTCTAAGCCGTGTATGGCAATTATGCGGGCGGTGGCCGCTCACGCTCTACTGCCCATGTATAGCCGTCCATGGCAAGCCACCCATGATCCTATATATACATGACTTCTGCACTACCTGAGACACTGAGTTGAGCCAGCATACCTCTACCTTGTATCTCCCGTTCTAGAGTTGTCTAGATCGCCATTTAAGCTCTACCTTGAGAGCGCACAGGTGGACAACGCCATCATCTTTGTACTTGGTGCTAGTAGAAAATTATTGAGATTCTCCTATATCTGTTATCTTCTCTGCTATTGCTCCTATGTTATATTGCGTAGCTTTTGTCTTACATGGTATCAGAGCCGCAAGGTTCGAATAGCTTGAGAAGTATCACTATTTTAGCCTACTAGCATACTAAAATATCAGTAGATTATTCGAGTGATTACATGATGGCTTCATCATCGAACACTGGTCTTGGTGCTTCAACTAATGTTAATGCTGCACCTATTCGAATTCGTCCACCTGCATTCACTGAAGGGAAGCTGGATGGATCCAACTATACACTTTGGAAGTTCAAAATTTTGGACTCCTATGAATTACGTGACACTGTCATGGGACCGATGGGACTGGATCCAGAGCCTATACCAATTGAAGATCCAGCTAATTCAAGATTGATGATTCAAGGCTTTCTCCAAGGCTTACGACTAAGGTGGCGACCAAGGCATAGACCTTGTCATCCGAGTCACCGAAGTCACCGTTGGTGCCGTTGGCTACGCGCGAGGGAGGACCTCAACGATCAAGGAATATAGAGGTTCTTGGTACTTCCCGGGAGGTCACCCATCCTAGTTCTGTTCCCCCCAGAGCTCGCTTAACCGTGGCAATCTCTTGCCACTAAGCTACCCTCTTGTGGTGTTTGAAGAAGGGGAAAGACTAAGGTTGACATTACCTTGAACAAGTTTTGGTCCCTCAAAGCTTCATTTTTTGATTTCAAAGCCTATTTTTGAAGCAATTTTGGGGTGGTTTTTGGAGCCATTTCGGAGTACTTTTACACATAGTTCTCTTCGCACAGGTCCAAGAACATCAAGAAGAGTGTTCCTTGTACTTCTCAGACAATAAATATCAACCTTTGGGGCTGTATTTTCAGCCACACTCGTAAAACTATAGGTTTCTCGAGGGGTTTTTCAGTTTTGGTGGGAGCAATCGCTGCAAATTTATGCAGGTTTTTAAAGCCTAAAACATCAGAGTTGATAGACACTTGCAGGTGTTATTGGCTAGTTTTTGGGCTGTGTATTCAGCCTTTTAGTGTCATTTTACTGCATATATTGAGCACATACACACCATGTATGCTTCTGTGGATACCGCTTATGTACGTCCATGTGGTCATTGATACAACGGTTACATTCTTTGCATAAAGCCTTTTACGTTTGATAAAGAGGGTCATGGTGAGGTTTTCTTAACTGGGAGACACCCAGATGTTGGGGTCTCTTCGGTGATGCAGGTGGAAGACTTACCTAGCCTCGCCATAGGAGATGTATGATAGTTGTTCATAGGTGCTCGATAAGCCTAGTTGGCTTCTATTGGGTAACTGATTATATGCAGTGGAGTCAGTGATTCACTATGCAGGTAGACATGTCAGTACTTGCAGTTTTATGATACTTTGACACTGGTCATATGCTAATTTTGCATAGGATACTCTGGCAAAATTTTTCCAGATTTCTGGTTTAGTCAACTATATAGTGGTCGATTTACTCCTTGATACACTTATTTGTTGGTGTTTGGACTCTTCTAGCTCATTATCATTCTATTCAGTTCTCTACGATCATGGCATCAGAGGTCTCAGGCACATCCGGTGGATCAGGGTCTAATGCTAGTGTTTCGAGGAGGAGCTATAACTTGCAGGGCAAAGACCATTTTGAGATCTGAAAATTTGATGGCACAAACTTTGCTCTATGGAAGAATCAGATTAAAGATGTGCTGATTCAAAGGAGGCAATGGAAGCCAGTAAATGGGATTTCAAAGAAGCCTACTGACATGGATGAAGATGATTGGGATGAGTTAGATGAAATGGCCAGGTCTACCATTTGCTTGCACTTGGCAGATAATGTTTACTTTACAGTATTAGACTGTGAAAGTGCAGAGGAGCTTTGGAAGAAGTTATGCAATACATATGAAAAAGAGACAGCATCAAATAAAGTGTATCTGATGAGAAAATTATATGACCTTCGTATGAAGGACACATATAGTGTTGCTGCTCATCTAAATGAGTTTGATGCTATATTCTCCTAGTTACACGCTCAGAAAATGGATATGGATAATGAAATGAAAGCAGTATTGCTGTTATGCACCCTGCCATCATCATGGGATACGTTTTGCATGGCTATTAGCAACAGTGCACCTGGTGGTAAACTCGTCTATGATGACATATGTGGAGCACTCTTGAGTGAGGAGATTCGTAGAAAATCTATGGTTGGCACTCAGAGTGGAGATGCATATAATGTTCGTGATTCTTACCAAGGAAAGAATCAACAACGTGGCAGGAGCAAGAACAAGGAAAAGAATGGTCAACGGAATAAGAGTAAAAGTAAATCAAGGAAGAGGGATATCGAATGCCATTATTGTCATAAGAAAGGACACATGAAGAACGACTGTTATGCATTAAAGAATGCTAAAGGTAAAGGACAGAATGTTGATGGGCATGTTAAACAGTTACCTGGACCATCTACTTCGACTGTGAAGATTGAAGAAATTAATGCTATTTCTGATGATGCTGATGTGTTGACACTTGATAGTACTGTGCCATCTGAGGCACTTATGGCCAATTCTCTTTCCCACACCTGGCTGCTAGATTCTGGTGCTTCTTTCCATGTGACACCACATAGAGAATGGTTCTGCAGCAAAGTCTCTTGGTATCGTGAGACTTGGTGACTCTTACCAGTGTGATGTTGTGGGGATTGGAGATGTGGTTGTGCAGTTCGTTGATGGTTCAAAATTTACTATGCATAATGTATGCCATGTACCTCAGTTATCACGCAGTTTGATGTCAGTTGGTCAACTTGATGACCTTGGTTACAAGGTGGTCTTCTATGCTCAGTCCTTTCGTATATCAAAGGGCAATATGGTTATTGCAAAAGGAAGCAAAGTTGGCTCAGTTTATCCTTTATTTGTATCATAGAAAGAACACTTGTTAGATGTTACTGAACAACCTATGGCTTGTATTTGGCATGGTCGTTTGGGCCATATATCTCGTAGTGGAATGGAAAATCTTTCTCGGTCTGGCTACTTACCTGTGTTATCTTTATCTGATTTTTCATTTTGTGAGCATTGTCAATATGGAAAGCAAACCAGAAATGTGCATAGAACGCACATTGACTCTTCAATTCAGCCTTTAGATCTTGTTCATACAGATGTGTGTGGTCCTATGCCCACTTGGTCCTTAGGTGGTTCTCTTTACTTTGTCACTTTCATGGATGATGCTACTAGAAAAGTCTGGGTATATCCTATCAAATCAAAGGATGATGTATTCCCTACTTTCAGAAAATGGCTTGCTTTAGTTGAGACTGAAAAAGGAACTAAGCTTAAGGCTTTACGTTCAGATAATGGGGGTGAGTATACCTCACATGAATTCAGCCTTTTCTGTCAGTCTAGAGGGATTCGTAGAGAGTTTATAGCTCCTTATACCCCAGTACAGAATGGTGTAGCTGAGAGGATGAATAGAACTATTCAAGATAGAGTAGTCTCTATGTTGCATCATGCAAACCTCTCACAAGGTTTTTGGGCAGAAGCAGTATTGACTGCAGTTCATGTGATTAACCTTTCACCTAGTACTGCAAAAGGTCTGAAAGTGGCACAAGAGTTATGGACAGGGAAACCACCATATTATGATCATCTTCGAGTTTTTGGGTGTGAAGCATATGTTCATATACCCAAGAATCTTAGACGAAAGTTGGACCATATGTCAAAGAAATGCATTTTTCTTGGATATGGTCGAGAAGGACAATTTGGATATCGCTTATGGGATCCTGAAACACGGTCAGTGATCAGAAGTAGTGATGTCATTTTTAATGAGTCTAAGATGCATAAACAACCCATTAAGGAGGTTGAAGTGAGAAGAGTGGTGTTTGAGGATACTAGTCCTCCGGTTAGCATGCATAAAAATGTTGCACATAGGGATGTTCAAGAGAATGTCCATTCAGATCAGTCTGCACATGTTCCTGTTCAGCAACCATTGAGATGTTCTACACGTGTCTCATATCCACCTGATAGATATGTTCCAGGTTTAGATTTTGTTATGCTAACAGATGCCGGTGAGCCTTCTTTCTACAAAGAGGCTATGCAGACAGAGGATCATGTCAAGTGGGAGCGTGCCATGAAGAGTGAGTTGGATTCTATTCACAAGAATGGTACTTGGGACTTAGTACCTTTGCCAAAGGGCAGAAAAGCTTTACCATGTAAATGGGTATATAAGCTGAAATTCACATCAGATAGTGCTTCTCCAAAATATAAAGCACGACTTGTTGCAAAGGGTTTTAAGCAACAACATGGTGTTGATTTTGAGGAAATCTTCTCTCCAGTGGTCAAGATGACTACTTTGCGCATGTTGCTTGGATTCGTTGCAATGGAGGACTTAGAGCTAGTCCAAATGGATGTGAAAACAACTTTCTTGCATGGAGATCGTACAAATGAGATCTATATGGAACAACCAGAGGGTTATGTAGTTCCTGGCAAGGAAAGTCTAGTTTGTAAGCTCAAGAAGAGCTTCTATGGACTTAAACAGTCTCCTAGACAATGGTACCAAAAGTTTGATGCTTTTATGAAGTCCCAAGGCTATTCTCGGAGCAACGAGGATCATTGTCTCTACACAAAGAGATGTTCTGATGGCAGCTTGATATGCTTGATACTTTACGTCGATGATATGTTGATTGCTGGGAAGTCCTCTTATGATTTGTCACTTCTCAAAAAGAAGTTGAGTCAGACATTTGATATGAAGGATTTGGGGGATGCCAAACATATTCTTAGCATGCGCATTACTCGTCATAGGAGTAAAAGATGCATATACTTGTCTCAAAGTGAGTACATATCCAAAGTACTTCACCGATTCAATATGCAAGGTGGAAAGGCATTGAGTACACCTTTACCTACATATGTGAAAATTGAGCAAGGATGACTGCCCCAAATCAGATGAGGAAAAGGAATTCATGACCAAAATTCCCTATCAGTTGTGAGCAGATATATGTCTAATCCTGGCAAGAAACATTGGGAAGCGGTCAAAATGATTTTGAGATATCTGAGTGGCACTAAGGACAAGTGTCTATGCTTAGGTAGAGGGAAAGCATCCATTATTGGTTACACAGATTCTGACTATGTTGGTTGTGTAGACAATCGTAAGTCTACATCAGGGTACATTTTTCATTTTGTTGGAGGTGCTATCTCTTGGAGATCTCGTCTTCAAGAATGTACAGTTGTTTCCACCACAGAAGCAGAATAGGTTGCAACTAGTGAGGCATGTAAGGAAGCATTGTGGCTTTCTCGTCTTGTTTGTGATATGGGTTTACCTCAGCATGTACCTCACTTGCTCAGTGATAGTCAGAGTTCCATTGCTTTGGCTAAGAATCCGGTCTATCATGCAAAGACCAAGCACATTGAGGTGAGGTATCACTTCATTAGAGATTGCTTAGCCACTGAGAGCATTATTCTTGAGAAGGTTCACACTCGAGATAATGCTGCAGATGCTTTGACTAAAGCTCTACCACATGATAGCTTTCGACACTGTTGTCACTTGATGGGGGTTATTTGATTCTTGATCTTATGCAGTCACTTGTATACTGTGTAACATGCCCATCAGGTGGGAGGTATAGTTTGTATACTTACACTCAGGTATTCTTTATCATTCTTTATTTTTCTCCCATAGTTACTCTGGCCATATTGGCCTTTAGTGGGAGATTGTTACCGTTAATGTCCATGTGAAAGGCCAAATGGCCACCAGACACTTCTTTGTATATGTTCTTTAATAAAACATATAGTGGCCTGGTCAGTCACGGACTGTAAGTTCGACCGCATTTGGAAGACCTAAGAAGTTTGTCTTCGTGCTTCCTGTGTACTGTGTTTTCTGTGTATTCTATAGCCTCTATGCGGAGTACTGTGTGCAGCCTCAAGAGCTCGGTTTTCTACTCCAAGCATATCGTCGTGTAGCTCTCGAGAAGCTGAGCGCACTGTGGTGCATCGCCGTTGAAACACTTCAGGACTCTACTTGGTGTGAGATATAGGAAAAGAGCATTGTCATCCTTTGAAGCTCATTCAGTAGGTGGTGGAGCACATAAATGGCGTATATATGCAACAAGCTGAGTGTTTGTTTTACTTTTATATGTTTTAATGAAAATTTGTAATGGAATCTTTCATTGTATAGGTCATTTATTCAAGACATAAGTACTTCATCAACAACAAAGACTAGTTCAAGTTGATGAATAGTTGTATCAATCACTTTTGCTATAGACACACCCATAGGAAAGTGCATTAAAGTTGTTATTGAAGCTGATTTTTCAGAGAAGTTAAAAAACCTTACCAAAGTGCAAGATGTGTAGGCAATATGTGACGAAGCGGGCATCAGTAGAAATGGGTATATTGCAATGTACACCCTTTTGAGGCAAGCCTTACAAGCACAAGGTATTTTTCAAAGTATATTTACATGCCCATATAAAGTTTCTATCAAGAAAAGAATTTCTAATGAGGATGTGACTCGTACTATTGGATAGTATTTATTCATAGAAGACACTATGCCTACCTCTGTTTGTCATGCATATATTCCCAAAAAGCAATAAAAGATCCTATCTAGACAAGGATTTACTTACACTAAATTCAAGAATATATTTGTGGATCTTCACAAGCTTCAACAAGAAATGGTTCACGTTTATAGTTAAACAATCAAAGGTACCCCTACTACATTTTATTTGGTGCTGAAGTTTTACTGCATTCAAGTGCCATATCAAAGTAATGTTTCCTCTTTTGTGCAGACTTTTATGATAAGTTAAATTTCATACTAAAGCTTGATGAGCGCCAAATTATAAAGGGTCGACGATTGGAGAGGTTGAGTGTGACACTAATGAATGAAGCTATAGACTATGCAATGAGTGATGAAACTTTAGGATTCACTTCAATTTACCTACAATGTGCAATCAGAGAGAGATATATGGTGGTTAGGTGCTATAGAATTTCTCAAAGAAACAAACAATGTTATTTCGTGGATTTTTAATAGGACTCAATGGATTACAGAAGTAATCTCTTCTCAAATACATGGGTAAAAGCTTTCTGTAGATGATATATGTGATTTTGAGGTGGAATGGCATTTGGGTGGAGACCTTAAGAGTATAAATTGCATGTTAAGTTGTAAACATGGAGCATCTTCTCTCTATCCTTGCCCATATTGTACACAAGGTTACAAAGGATCTAAGAGATAGTCTAAACCTGCAAGGGCATTGATGAGAGTTGATGACTCTCAAGAAATTGATGATAAGACTCATGGAATTATAGGGAATGGGAGATATAACTTTTGAGGTGTCCAATGTTAGAAGAACCAACTCGTGATAAAATAAGCAATGATCGGAACCCCATTATTCCATTTCCATTAGTCAATGTTCACTTTTGTACTTTGCATGCATTCATGAGGATCTTTGATAGGCTTTTGAAACTCCATGTTGAATATGCATTTGCAATGAAACCACTAGAGAGGTCTACAATAGAAATCCAAAAAATAGAAGATCTTCTGAATTCTATTGGTTGCAATGGTGGCCATGTATCTTTAGTTGTTAAGAAGTATGGTGAGTCTCAAGAGATTTTACAACAAGTTTCAATGACTGGGAAGAAGGCAAGATGTTTCTTTAAAAGCGATATGAATAGTTAAGATGATGGGAAATGGGAGCTTTGGAAAGACCTCTGTTCGATTATGACAGACAATGATAGTTAGGCTGATCTCATTGATAAGCGAAAGAAGGTTTGATCGTCATTAGATCAATTTTTACATTTCATGGATTTTGTTTCCACCTTCACAATGAGAATTATTCCAAGTGACTTTGAAGGAGTTTACATATTCATTCATCTTATCGTGTGGAGAAAGCAACTTACACATTACATAGTAAGTTTTGCTTACATTTTTTTATTTGGTCTTAAATACAATGTGTATATCTTATTGACCAGACCATAGCATATTCTTTTTGCACATAGAGCATATTTTATGAGTCGATATGGATCATCGTACATTTTTAGTACACAAGGAATGGAGAAGTCACATTATAGGGCTATAGATGTTTACTTTAAAAACACCCATCATGGGGGTGGTCTATTGCAATCAAACTATTTAGAAGAAATGCTCAACTGTTTTTTTTGTATGACATTCACTAGAACATATGCAATGGAACAAGCATGTAAGTCAGGAATAGTAAAGATTTCAAGAAAGATACAACATCATATTGCAAGAGAGAAGTGGATGTCATCATCAAGACCGCTACATCATGCCCAATGGCATGCACAAAGAGTCCGCGAGGGTTCTGCTTGGAAATAGTTTCCTGACTCTTAAATGCATTGTTTCTTATCAAAACTTTTTTTAAGGTTTTATAACTCATTTCTCTTGAAATAAAATTTCAATGTTTTTTTAATATTCTTTTAATGTTTTGTAAATAATTTTTATCCATTTAAATGTGAAAAGGTCAAATCTTAAGTGAAAGGCTCTAAATAAAGGTGTCCTTCTTCATTTTATCACTTTACATCCTAAGAGAATGGCACACACAAAGTAGACTGTTAGAAAGGATCATGTCAGCTACCCTAGCCATGTGCAAGGTACTCAATGCCCGCCATGGATGACACCCCACAAGAAGCATCAAACCACAAGCCACTCTTGTAGACAAAACTCGGGTGCAGGGACACACTCTGGTAGCATTCCATCACGAGGGAATGAAGCTTCACAACAAGAGAGAGATGTAACAAAAGAAATGAAATCTTCCCCTTCTATATCTGATGATGAGCCCCCACGTAAGAGATCATTCAAGGCAAGGCCCAAACAACAGCACAACGGAATAGACCGATAGACAGAGTTGAGAGAAAAATGCAGACAAAGATAGATGTAGACTGAGAGATAGAGAACTCAAATTCTCAGATTGTCGAGCATAATACAGCTACAATGATGGTGCTGTCCACCCGTGTGCTCCCAATGTGGAGCTTGGATGGCGATCTAGAAAGACTCTAGATGAAGGGCTTACTAGTGCGCAATGCTATGTAAAGCTCAACCTGGGCCATGCTTATATAGCTTTTACAAGGCAGTTCGGTATAGATAAACGTAGTCGGGAGATACAAAATGGTTGGTAAAATATATGATTCGACAATATCTCCACGACCAGAAGTCCTACCGTATCGGCCCTATGGGCCATGGGGATAGGCCCCCCGGACCCCGCAGAAGGGGGCAAGCCCCCCTCTGCACTCCCCCCCATTAAGGTTCTATGGGGAAACTACGCGATGCCACAAGGCCTTTATTTTCACCTTAAATGGAAACCTAATGGCCTGGAAGTTTATGCCCTACCTAACCTAATGGCTAGGCTCACAAAGATCATCTACAACTATCAATTGTCACACATAGACCTCATTTAACTTGGAAGTTAGGGTTCCACAAATGTCCGGGCTCTCATAATGGCTTCTCCTCATAATGGGGGCCTTACAACTTAGAGAACCATGGATCATTTGTGGTCACATGAGGGTGGAGTATTGAGCATATCTAACAGAGGCAACATCTAATTTAGAGAGTTCCTCAGATGAAGAAGGTGTTAATGAGCCACCATGGAACCATGATCATATCATGGTGAACCATCGAGTAACACAAGGAGGCAAGACGCTCCCCACAGGACAAGGACAAAGACCAACCGAGGAAGAAAGAGAGCAATGTCAGGCAGAGCAGGTAAATGATGAGGCAGGACCATCTAGGTGTGCTCCGAGAAGAAAGAAGAACTATCAACCATGTTGTAGACTGAAATGACCACAACCCGACATCCCTCCAAATACAAGAGCACTGCAAAGGTGCAAAAAGCAAACCAGAGCCTTTGTAGAGATTATCAAAAGTCTGTGGAGCTTCTTATTCCACAAAGGCCATTTGCAAGAGTTGTGAAGGAAGAGATCCAAAGCTATTGCATTGGAGTTTGTATTCAAGGGATAGCCATTGAAGCCCTCCAAGAAGCTACAGAGGTTATCTTATCTCAACGTTGGAGGACTCTAACCTGTGTGCTATCCATGCAAAGAGAGTGACAATACAACCTAAAGATATGTAGCTAGCTAAAAGGATTAGGGGGAATAACCCTTAACATTTGTAAACTCTCTTGTTTGGAGAACTTTTTGTATATCCCAATTGATTAATATAATCTTCTTCTTATTATATTTGCTCTCCCAAGTGTTTGTCTCTTAGTGTACATGTTTTGAAGTCTATTTCTCCTATGTATCCAAAACTGTTTTTGAAGTCATTGCACATGAGTATCTTAGTCTTCCACACATTTTATCAAGTTAAGAAAATATTTCATGTACATGGGGTTTATTTTGTGATTAGAGTGCTTGCAATGGCCTTAGAATTCATAAAAAAGGCCTGCGATAGAAAGGCGGGATCGGGCCCTACAAACGTTTTGCAGGGTCCAATCCTGGGTTTCCATGGCAAGCCTTTTTTATGCTATTGTAGGTCATTAAACCATATGGCATGCACATTGGAGCATATGCTATGCCTTAGCTAGGGTGCAATTCATGCAAAGCCTTTGTCCAATAGCGCAATAAGCTTGATGCACACTCACATGTACTTATAAATTGATGCATGTTTATATGCACCCATAGGAGTCGAGATATTCTCTAATCATTGCACATCAGAAGAGTCTTCCATATTGTTCCTCAGGTTTAGGTTATAATTGATGTACATAGACTTTCAATATTGTGCCCATAATGCTTGCAATGGCCTAGGAATGAAAAACAAGGCATGCCACAAAAATGCAAGGATGGGCCCCGCAAAAGTTTTGCAGGGCCCATCCCCTCATTTCTATGACATGCCTTTTTTTTTGCATTCTTAGGCCATTGCAAGCATTTTGGGCAACATCATTTTAAAGTAAACACTAAAAAATGATTGATTTAACTATGAAAAAGATATGAAGTTGACAAAAACATAAAGACACAATAGATATTGAATGCACATGGAAATTGAAAAAAGCATAATTGGTATTATAAATTTTTACAATTGGCTCTTGGCCTCGAGCCTCTCCACTACATTCTTTCTTCTTTGAAAAGATAGTGGCAATTGGTAAGTCAAAACTGATTGGGACATTAAATGGGGGTCTGTCAATCCAAGACCGAAAGGTATTCCTATTTGACCTAATATTTTTCCTCTAAAGTTAACTCCTAAGGTAGTAAGGGCAAAGGACTTCCTAACCAAAATTACATAGTTGATCCCTTGCATTATTGTAGATAGGCACAAAAGTTTGCTCAAGGCCTTCAAAAAGTCATGAAGTGTCCTTGAGGGGAAAAGTCCTTGTGGATTATAACAAAATCTTCCTTTGGCAAATTTTCAATGTAGTTTTCCAAGGAAGAGCCACTGCCATGGGCAACACAATCACCACCACTCCTTGCTATGAATTTATCGACTTCAACTGCTTTGTGAACATAGACAATCACAAAATTCATTAGATACGTACATCTTGTACAAATATAAGACATAATCAATCATAAATGTAATTAGATACTTTCATCTTGAAGCCTATCTTCATCCTCTCCTCTTCCCATTGCATTTAGTGGAATGGAAGAGCGAGCCATGCCAATTTTCTCCACAAGAGGGGATGTTGGAATTTTCTTCTCCAAAATTCTTTCCCTTGTTGTGGCCAGATCTTCTTCACTGGCATTTTGATTGGCATCACTCAAAATCTCCTCGCACACTGTTAGAAGAAGTATTTTTGATGGAAAATAATTGTAAAATGCCAAAAACTTGTAAAAATATTTACGCAAATGATGTAAAAATAAGGAAGAGTCTTCCTTATGGAGAGTAGAATCATATGTATTTTTTCTAGAATTTTTGGAAACTCCTAGATAGCATATTTTTAGATCAGAAGAGGAAAGGACCAAAATTCAAGTGTGAAAAGGGACACTTGAAAATGTATAAAAGGCAATTTCCTCTATTATGAGAGGGTTGGTTATTTGTATTACATGCTATCCAAGTAAAGAGAGAGTTTCCTGCAGAAAATCGTGTTTTCTTCCTTTTGTGTGATTTCTTTGATTGGTTGAGTCCATTCTATGTGTATCCATGGAGATTTGCAAGCTTCTATTGTGTATTTCTGATGAATGTGTATGAAGAGAGTTGATTACTGATGTGTTGAGTGAGAAATTGATGAATAATGGTGCTGGAGATGAAAATTGTTTGATTTTACAGAATCACGATTGTCTCGTATGAAGGTTACAGAATCACGATTGTCTCGTCTGAAGGTTACAGAATCACGATTGTCTCGTCTGAAGGTTACATGTATCATTTTTGAGTTTTGACTTTATGATTGTGTTCTGCTGAGAAAATAACATGCTTTAGACACCAAGATTATTGAAAATGATGGAGTATTGCTCAAGATAATCCAAACCCTAAAAATTCCTCTTCATTTTCATTAACTCTCAAAAATCCAACCAATTTTCTCTTATTTCTTGGATTCTATCATCTAGAAGGGGTTTTGGTCTCTTGTATACTTCCAGGATTGACAAAATTAAGATGTATTGTTGATTCTTTATGCTAAATGATTGGAGAGGACAACTCCAAAGGTTAACAACAAACATTTTTTGGCGTCGTTGC
Source organism: Ceratopteris richardii (assembly GCA_020310875.1). NCBI lineage: Eukaryota > Viridiplantae > Streptophyta > Polypodiopsida > Polypodiales > Pteridaceae > Ceratopteris > Ceratopteris richardii. The sequence continues at coordinate 139,591,014 of CM035420.1, read as the reverse complement.
CGGGGAGTATAGCAAAAGCTTCATTGAAGTTGGACCTTGGTGGATCTTCTATTGATGATCGTATTGAACACATTGAAAAGGTAATACTCTTTAATCAAGAAATGGAAACATGAAATGGTAGATTTTTTTTTGTTGTTTGTCTTTTGGAAAAAGAAAACAATAGATAATCTTTTGAGAATAAGAAGTGTTGAAATTCTTACAAATTGATAGTTGCTCTTATCATTTTTTGGAAGTAAAGTGCAGGTGTGTGAAAAGTTCAATCAAGAAAGCTGAAGATAAGGTAAAATGTGTCTATTCTTGCAATTGTAGAGTGCTTTTTGACCAAGTACCAAGCAAAATTGTTGATCTTGGGAAGATGACATGATTGCATTGAGAAAAGTCAAGTAAAGTAGCTAGATGCAAGTAGATAGGATCCATTTGTTAATCAGGTCAGAGCAATAATCTTGAGAAAAAGTTTATTTGCATCTTGAAAACAAAAATGTTTGAGTTTATCTTTGCAAAAATTGACATTTGCATTTCTTAGCACATTTTTCTTTGGGAAGTTTTGCTCATGAACTGTTTTGATAACAAAGCATAAAGGAGTATAACCAATCAAGAAACACAGGATCAACAGATCACTAAACAAGAAACCCTAAGTGAAGTGTTTACCTTGATTTAGGGCAAAATACTAAAAAAATTCATAAAAATCATTAAAACACTTAAACAAATTTCTTTTTTCCTTAGAAAGTTGGACTTAAGTGTTGTTGTTAAGAGTGAAGGAGGTCAAGTGGAGGGAAAGCCAAAAATTGCTAAAAAATTAGAAAATATAAAAAATACGATTCTCTTCACAGGATCGCGATTTTCTGGGTTAATTCTTTGTTAATGATGTAAACATTGCAGGTGACAGCTGATTTGGAGTGGAAAGAAATTGGAAGAGTTGAAAGAAGAAAAAAGACCCAAAATTGCAAAAAACAGGAAGTACAGGAAAAATACGATTCTCTGCACAAAATCGTGATTTTTTGTAAGAATCTTTTTTTTGGAATTTTGAGCATATTTGGGTTTTGAGATAGGTAATTGTAAGAGATTTCATTAAGTTGAGTAAGGGAAGGAAGTCAAATTCCAAAAATCAGTAAGGATTGAGTATCAAGTGGGAAAAGTGGAAAAGAAGTATAGAATCGCGATTTTCACCAGTAGATAATGGGAGTGGCCAATGATGAAATGTTAGGAATTGTGGGTTAAAAACCATAAAATTGTTGAAGGATAAAATTTGATTAGTAAAAAGTGAAAATTCTGAGGAAATAGCACAGGATCGCGATTGTGTGAACACTATAAAACCCTGGAAATCTCAGGAAAAACTCATTTGAGTGAGAAAGAGAGGAAGAGAGAGCAGGAACAGGATCGCGATCGTCTGCAACCATAGAGTTTTGGAGATTTCTGGATCAAGCAAGCAAGGTAAGGAGTTCTCAATACATTTTTTGTATGTCTTTAAACTTACATGATGATCAAAGCACAAAAAAACAGAAAATAGCAAAAAATACAGAATCGCGATGTTCTGATTTTTTGAGTTTTCTGTGGAAAAAATAATAATATTGAGTAAAGTCTTTTATTGCATGTTAAAAAATAACCAAGGCGATTCTATTGAAGACACAAAAATTTGGAAATCAATACCTTAATTTTTTTTTTCAAAATCTGAACAGAATTGCGATTCTGTAGTCAAACACAAAATCGCGATTCTCTGAAGCAAAGCACAAAATCATGATTCTCAGAGCACGATTTTCATAAGAGAATCGTGTTTCTAACGATTGTGAGTAATCACGATCGTCTGGGAACAAAATCGTGAAAACCACGATTCTCTCACAGAATCGTGAAAAACACGATTCTCTCACAGAATCGTGGAAAAACATGATTCTCTCCACAAAATCGTGGAAAACACGATTCTCTCCACAGAGTCGTGAAAAATCACGATTCTCTCACAGAATCGTGAAAAACACGATTCTCTCACAAAATCGTGAAAACCACGATTCTCTCGTAGAATCGTGAAAAACACCATTCTCTCACAGAATCGTGGAAAAACACGATTCTCTCCACAGAATCGTGGAAAAACACACAGAATCGTGGAAAACACGATTCTCTCCACAAAATCATGCAAAATCACGATTCTCTCATAGAATCGTGAAAAACACGATTCTCTCACAGAATCGTGAAAAAACACGATTCTCCCACAAAATCGTGAAAAATCACGATTCTCTCACAGAATTGTGAAAAACATGATTCTCTCACAGAATCGTGAAAAAACACGATTCTCTCACAAAAATCGTGAAAAATCACGATTTTCATCACAGAATCGTGGAAAACACGATTCTCTTCACAGAATCGTGAAAATCACGACTCTCATCACAGAATCGTGAAAAACACGATTCTCTCCACAGAATCGTGAAAATCACGACTCTCATCACAAAATCGTGAAAAACACGACTCTCATCACAAAATCGTGAAAAAACACGATTCTCTCCACAGAATTGTGGAAAACACGATTCTCTCCACAAAATCATGAAATTAATTGAATGATCCTTAGGTCTGGTAATAAATTATACTCACATCCCAAGCAAGAACTGGAAAGGAAGGAAATAGAGCCAATGGTAGGGGAATTGCAAGAAAGAGATTTAGGTCAAGAAATCAACATGGAAAATTTAAATGAAACAAATGAATCCTCTGAAACTGGGGACTATAGAAACATCCTCAAATACATGTATACAAATAAGTTTGGAACTTATGTATATCAGGATGGAATGCATAAGTTTCTCATTAGATTGAGAAACTTAGAAGTTCTCCTGAACATAATACCAGTAGCACAATTTAAGGATGGTAGATATGAGGATAGGCAGGGATGTGTATACATCTTCTCACAAGACCCAAAAAATTCTAATGACCTAGGGCAAAGTGCAGACAAGAGACCTTGGGAACAGAACCTAGGGCCATTAAACTTGCCCAGATCACATGAAATCCACAATAATGGTGAACAACAACAAGGTAGGAGAACACATACTTCCCCAAATCCTTTTGAAAAGGAACCAAAAGGATTTAATGATTTTCCTTTGAGAAGAAGACATCATTGGCAAAATCAGGGCAGAATGCTTAGACCCTATCAAGTAGCCAAATGCATGAAAAATCAATATGAAGGATATTCTAATCCTCATGCTCATGCTGCAGAATTCAGACAACTAATTAGAGCAGAAGAGGTTGAGGATTACAAAGTACGATTTGAGGCATTTGGTCTAACCCTAACAGGACTTGCATTATCTTGGTTCATTCCCTTGAGAAAGGAAATGTATCTAGATATTGAATCCTTCCTAGAAGCCTTTATTGGGGAATTCTCAAAAACTGGAATAAAACATAGCAGAGCTACATTGATACATAGCTTTAAACAGCAAAAAGATGAAAATGTCAGAGAGGCAGCTAGGAGATTCAAGCAGTACATTGACAGATGTCCCAGAGAAGAAGTACCTTCCATGGCAAGACAAGTATCCCTATTCATAGAAGGATTAAGAAGTGCCCAATTAAGAACCCTAGTGTATTATAGGAGATGCTCTGACCTAGGAGCATGTGTGAAAGAGGCAATAGATTTGGAAGACAATAGAGGACAAGACCTGTTAGCATTTGATCAACCTAGAACGAATGAAGATAAAATTCCACCAGCAGAAGAATTGGCACAAGCCATTGCTAAAGCCCTAAAAGTTAGCACCAAAACCAATTTGATAAACACCAAGATAACAACAAATAAAAAATGCTATAATTGTGGAGAAAATCATTTGGTACAACAATGTCCATACTAAAAACCACCACATTTGCAAGATAGGAAAACACTCAAATACTGTACACTAGAGAGAAAATGGACAAATCATACCAGAGAAGAATGCTTCTACAATAAACAACCCATTAAGGAGAGAGATTATGCAAGCCAAAGAGAATCTGGATATATTGAGCAACCAAGACCTGTACTTGGGCAACAACCTCCACTACCAATAAATGTGGTACTAGTTAAATACACACCAATAGAGGAGGGAAACTCAAGAATAAAATCATCATACAAGGAAGATTATCAATGGAATGAAGGATATCAGGAAGAGTGGGAAGGATATGAGTTGAGAGAACCAGAACTACAAGCCCTAGATTTGAGAAATGGGAGAATTGAGATGGATACAGCCACATTCATGTATATAACCAATCATTATATGTCCAATTAGAAACCTCAGTTCAAAGGGAGCCAAAAGATAACTTGTTATAGATGTGGGGGAGAACATTTCATTAGAAACTGTCCACAACCTCCTACATTAAGAATAGAAGGAGCCTATTGCAGGATTGTGGCAGGGATCATTTAATAAAGGATTGTCCAAGAAATCCTCAAAAACAACAAAACACATCTAGTAACATACCATTGAAAACAGTCAACATCATGGAGCAAGAAGAATTAAGTGACATTGACCAAGTAAATATAAATGCTATAACAAGGGCACAAACTAAACAAAAAGAAACAACTAAAGAACAAAATAAAGATTCACTTTCAAAGGTGAAGAAAAATAGACAAAAAGGGAAATGGGAAAGGAAAAAAAGAATGGGTAAAAGTTTGGAAGAAGAGAATATGGAACAATCAAACTGTAGTCCCCCTCAAAAGACACAAACCCAGTCAGAGATAAGAAATTCACAGAGTCTAGACACCTTGATAAAAGCATACAAGGGAAGAATTCAAGAGGGACCAAATCCTATAGACCATGTAATGGCTTATCCTATGCCAGATATAGAACATGAAAGGATGCAAATTTGCAAACAAATCATACAAGAAGCACAACTCAAACTCGGGGAATTAGATAATTCTCAAACAAGAGTTGGGGAGTCAAAGGCAACAAGAACAGGAGAAACAATTAATCAAGAAGATAACCCACAAATTACATTCCAGGTAAATATAGATAAACAATGTACAATCTTATACCACACCACATTGGAGGAATTGGTAAAACAGAATCCTCACTTACAATACAAAATGGAAAAATGGGAAGCAATACCAGAAAATCTTGATTCACAGCCACAAGAGTTCGAGGAATTGTGGTACATTCCTATTGATAAGATAGGTGGATATTGTGAAGGAGAAGAAGGGAACTCAACCTTGAGAATACAATTTGGTACAAACTATGCCCAAGCCATATTGGATAGTGGATTAGGTGTGGCTATAATGACTAAACAAACTTGGGAAAGATGGGGAAAAAGTGAATTGATACCCACTAAAATGAGATTGCAACTTGCACATGTACATATAGAAAAACCCCTAGGAATATGGGAAAAGGTGATTGTGGATATATGTGGAATAGAAATAGAGCATACTTTTGCCATAGTTGAATTTCCACAATCCACTTCATATGAAATTATCCTAGGAAGACCATTTATGAGACAGATGCAAATTGTGCAAGATTGGGGTAATGACTGCCTATATCTTTAGAGCAAAGGGAGAATAACTAGAGTGAATCTAAGAAATGGCCATTATTGTGACATATCCCCCCAAGAATGGTTCAAGATACATCGAAATCAAGATTTAAGTGAAGAATCAGAGTTGGAAGATCAAAATGAAACAGAATCATCAATATGGAAGTGCAATGTGTTAAGAAACATTACAAATGGAAAGAGGATATTAAGAAGAGAAGATTGTGTAGAAGGGAGAAAATTACAAGATGAGAGCTATGTACCACAAAAATTCAAAGATGAAGAATTTGAGCCATATGGTTGGAACCAGATTTTGGCTACTATGGATTTAGCCAGTGATGAGTATGTAGGAGTAGAATTTCAAAATGAAGAAGGGTATGATGTTTCAAAATGGAAAAACACAATATTTGGAAGAAGTAAAAGCTGAAGATGCAATAAAAGATAAAATCTCAGCCAAATATAAGAAAAACAAACACAAGGAAATAGAAAAAGACCAAGAGGATGGAAAAAATGAGAAAATGACAAACAAAGATAAAAAATTTGATGTACCAGCAAATTTCAAGACTTATGAAGTAGAAGACAGATTACTTCTAAAAATGAACCAAAGAGAGAAAAGAAAAAAGGGGAGGCATATGATAATGAAGAACAAACTAAGAAGGTTATGATCACTCAGGAAGATGGGGAAGAAAGATATATTGTAATAGCTGATGACATGACAAATCAAGAAGAGGAGGCATTAAGGAATTTGGCCAGAAACTATAGAGATGTGTTTGCCTATAGCTATAAGGATTTGAAAGGTATTGATCCTAAAATCTGTGAGCATAAGATTCCTATCACACCTGATGCAAAACCTAGCAAACAGAGACGTTACACATTCAATGATAAATACTATGCTAAAATAAAGGAAGAAATTGACAAGCTATTGGCTGCCAATTTCATCTATGAGATTGAGTATACAGAATGGATATCTCCTATAGTTGTGGTACCAAAAAAGAATGGGAAACTTAGGGTATGCATTAACTTGAAAAAGGTGAATGCAGCAACTATACGGGATAGCTATCCATTGCCTATCAGGTACCTATAGCATTGGAAGACCAACATAAAACTGTCTTTTCCACATAATGGGGAATTTATGCTTTTAGGGTTATGCCTTTTGGGTTAACCAATGCCCTAGCAACTTTTCGAAGATTAATGTGTCATATCTTCAAAGAGTTCCTGAGGAATGTAATGGAAATTTATGTGGATGACCTTTGTACTTTTTCATTAAAAAGACAGGATCACTTGCAAGATTTAGAAAATATATTAAGGAAATGCAGAACATACAGAGTATGTTTAAATCCAGAGAAGTGTGTATTCTTTGTAAGACAAGGAAGAATGTTAGGTCACATAGTCTCCAAAAATGGAATTTCAACTGATGAGAAGAAAATAAAGGACATAGTAGAACTTCCAAGACCAACAAATGTAAAGGAACTTCAAACTTTCATGGGACATTGCGGGTATTATAGAAAATTTGTACACAAGTTTGCTGATGTAGCTAAACCTTTGTATGCCTTAATCACAAAATTTGAGTGGACCAAAGAGTGTGACCAAGCTTTTGAGACCCTAAAAACTTGTTTGGTTATATCCCCAATTCTGAAAACACCCCAGTGGGATAAAATTTTTCATGTCCATGTGGATGCTTCAAACTATGCTTTGGGATGTGTGTTAGCACAACCAATAGAAGGAAGCAAATTAGATTTTTGAGTTGCTTATGCTAGTAGGCAACTAAATTCAGCAGAGAAAAATTACACAACTACTGGAAGGGAAGGGTTGGGAATGATATTTGCTGTGAAAAAATATAGACATTATCTATTGGCCAACAAGTTTAAATTTTTTGTGGATCATCAAGCTTTACTCTACCTAGTAAATAAACCTTGTCACACTAGTAGAATAGTCAGATGGTTTCTTTTACTGATGGAGTTTGAGTTTGAGGTGGTGGTCAGACAGGGAAAAACACATTTGAGAGCAGATCATTTGTCTAGAATCCAGGCTAAAGAACCAAGTTCACCTTTAGATGATGACCTGCCAGATACATATTTGTTCAAAGTAGAAAGTGTTCCTGAGTGGGCCATGACTTTAGTTCCTTTGCTAACCATGGGTCCTTGTAGAACATTTGGAAACAACATACATTTAGTATTACAAAGCAGAAACTTTATGTTGCTAGCTGGGCACTTGTATCACCTCAACCATACAGGCATATTGGAATATTGTACTCCAGAAGAGGAGCAACAGGAATATTTGAGAAGAGCTCATTGTTGGAACCCTTGTACTCATGCTTCCAGAGTAGTCACTCTAAGTAATCTCAATAGGATGGGGGTACATTGGCCTAATAAAATTCCAGATGTAACAAAATATATTGCTAACTGCTTGGAATGCCAATCCTTGCAAAACTTAGAACTTATAACTCTATATTGGTTTCAGAAAAATCCAGAATGGAGTGAGAACATCATTGAGGAATTGAAAAGGAAGAAGAAAGGAAAACAAGTAAGAGCTAGTGCAGACTCAAAAAATCTACAAATGATCTTTGAAGAATATCAACTGATAGGAGAACAATTGTATAAGAGAGGGATGGATGGATATTTAATAATTTGTGTTCCTGAAGATAGATATCTGGAAATGTTGGAAATGGCAAATTCTGGAGTGGTAGGAGGACATTTTTCAAGTGACAGAACTGCTAAACTCATATTATATTCTGGCTTTTGGTGGCCAACCCTATTTCCTGATGCAAGAACATATGTGAAAAGATGTGATATTTGTCAGAGGGTGAGTCAACCAAATAAAAGAGACAATATGCCATTAGTTCCATTAATTTCAGCCAGAGCATTTAGTAAATGGGGGTTGGATTTCATTGGACCCATACATCCTCCAGCAAGACAATCCCATGCTGAATACATACTAGTAGCTATAGATTACCTGACAAAATGGGCTGAGGCCAAAGCTACAAAAAGAAATGGTGCTCATACTACTGCTAGATTTCTTTATGAAAATATCATCACCAGATTTGGACTTTCAATTGAATTGGTAAGTGATAGAGGAACTCATTTTTTGAACCAAATCATAGAAAACATAACTGAATATTTCATGATTAGTCATAGAAAGTCAGCCCCATATCACCCACAAGCCAATGGGTTATCAGAAAGTACTAATAAAGTACTCTGTACTGTATTGTCAAAATTAGTAAACACAAACAGGAATGATTGGGATTTACAACTTAATAATGTCCTATGGGCCTATAGAGTGGCATACAAAACTACATTAGGAACCACACCATTCAACCTGGTATATGGACAAAATCCAGTTCTGCCTTTGGAATTCCTTATTCCAACACTGAAGGTGGGAAATCAATACAAATGGACTGGACATGAATTATCTGAAAGAGTGGTGGAATTGGAAAAACTGGGAGCTTCTAGACTCCAAGCAATTATGAGCATATATGCAGACAAGAAAAGGCAAAAAGCTTATCATGATGTTCACATAAAAGAAAAAAATCTACAAGAAGGAGATCTAGTTCTGGCATACACAGTCAAGGAACATCAGAAGAAATTTCAAAAAAAAGGACATGGGCCTTACATTATACATCAGACCAGTAACAGTGGATCTATCCAACTAGCTAACATAGATGGAGAAATCATGCCAAACTTCATAAGTGGATGCAGAGTTAAAAGGTATGACCTTCCATTAACTGCTTCTAAATGGAGAAGATTACACCAAACTCAAAATAGGAAAAAAGAAGAGGAAAACATTAGAAAAGAGGCTCAACAGGAGGCAAAGGAAAGGATAAGAAAAACCAAAAATCTTAGAGAAGTCCTTTTGTGTGAAACACCTTTAAAACAAAAAGAACATTTGCCTGTGATAACAATGGATTGTCAAGATGAAAAAATCAGGGTTTTAATAGATTCAAGTGCACAAGTGAATTTGATTAGTTCAGCTTTGTTGAATAAATTTAACCTAAAAAGGACTAAAAGCAAAACCTTTATCAAAACCTTGGAAGGACAAATGATACAAAGCATGTCTTCACCTTCTCTTAAAGTTAAGTTCAATACAGAATATATGAAAATAGATTGTGAAGAATGGCCAGATCACCTGATGACTGAAAAACTGATTTTGGGACAACCATGGTTAAGGCAAGGTAGAGTAATACTGGATTTTGAAAAAATGAAGCTCAAATTAACAGTAAATGACAAAAGGTTTTTAATATTCTTTTGGAGCTCTGAAAAACAGGAAGATCAACGGGAGCTTCAGGATTCATAGCTAGAAGGATTCACTTTTTCATTAGAAAAAACACAGACATGACCAATACAAGTACTAAATGATCAAGCTTCATTTAATCAAAACCAGCAAAAAATTGAAGGAGCAAAAGAGAGTGAAGAGACAGAAGCAAGGTGGCAACTATGGCATAGTCGGAAACATCAAGACATCAGAACAAGAAGGATGTGGAAACAAAGTATATACAATCCATGTTCATCAAAACAAAATTTCAGGACAAAATGGATATGGAAGCCAAAAAGCTTATCAGAAGGAGATGGATTTTTCCCTAAGACAGGGGCAGCAAGGGTTAGATATTATTGGGTTAAAAAATCAGATTTGATTCAATGGAAAAAGACCATCTATATTTGATCAGTATTTAGAATTTTTAAAAGAAGAAAATCATAATGTTATAGAAAAGAAATCATGACATATTGGAAATTATAACAAATAATTCTCCCTTTTCCTGTTTCTGAGAAAAGAAATAGGAGGGGAAGAAAGGAAGTGGAAAGGAAGTTGGAAAAATTATTTAAAAAAAAAACGAAAAAAAGGAAGAGAAGAGAAAAAAAAGAAAAAAGAGAGAAAAATTACCCATTTCATTTTTCTCTTATGAAAAAAAAAGAAAAAAGAGAGAAAAATTACCCATTTCATTTTTCTCTTATGAAAGAAAAGAAAAAGAGAAGAGAAAACTATCCATTTTTCCTTTTATTAGATATATAGCACAAAGCAAGATATAGGTAGAAGGGTAGCACGTTTTTATTTATTATTTTTTATGTTTATTTTTTATTTTTTATGATTTTTTATTTTTTTATTCATTTTTCTTTTTAAATATCTTCTTCTTGGATAGAAGTTGTCAGAAGAGAAGAGAGCACTAGACATCTTGCTATACATGTAATGATCACTTTAATTGAGTCTTTTAAAGGAAGTCAAGACTTAACTGAGATTTTATTTTCATTCTTCTTTCATTCCATTTCAAAACAAATGTCATTTGCTATTTTTCTTATAACTCATGTGGGTGGAGTTTTTTCTTTTTTGTGTGATGCTATATTTTCTCCAGAATGATGAATTTGAAGGAACTACCAATCCATGAGCTCAAAGCAGACTTAGTCTCTCTGTCTAGAGGACATTGGTTCTTAGACAATGAAGCAACAACAGAGACAGTAGAATTAGAATTTGATGCAGAGCAGGAGATTCCAGAAGCAGAAAAGGTAGTCAAGGAACTCAAGGAAACTCTAGGTATCATTGGCCAGCACATATTTACAGTGGGAGTTGGAGGTTACAAGTACACTATGCTGTGTCAGGAGTTTTACAAATTCCAGAAAAGTGTAGTCATTTACAAAAGGTGGAAAGCAGTGGGATTACACAAGTTGCTGGATGAACCTATATTTTTCATAGACTTTGAAAGAGTGGCACAGGTAATGAACAGCTTGTTCGAAGTTGGGAAGGGCAATGAGGCATATTTCCGGTGTAAAGTCAAGGACAAAGAAAACCAGGAGGTGAATATCACTATAAAAGCAGAGCATATCAGGGCAGCCCTTCAGTTTTATCCAATGGGAACTAAGTTGGATAACAGATTTGTTAAGAAGAATAAAGAAACATATACAAGATATTCTAAATTTCTTTATTTCAAAGGAAGAGAAATTGAGGAATATGCCATCAGAATGTTTTTGCAATATTTATGTTTCCCAAAACTGCCAAGATACACCATGCCACACAAACCAGTAACACTGATTATGTTCAACAATAAGGACAGAACTAAGCCCTTTGGAGTGATGGATGTAACACCATATATACATGAGCAATTGAAGGAAGCAGCTAAACACTGGGAGCAGAAGAAGTATATGAATGGAGCTCAATTTTTAACAAGGATTATATATCATGTTCTAGGGATGGAGGATCAATTACAATTGGTTCCAGCAGCCCAATATTTTCAGAAATTTGATGGCAGGAATCAGAAGTCCTTCAAGGAAGATATATGTAAGAGAATCAGAAGGCCAACCCAGCATGAGGGGAGCAGAAAGGAAAAGAAAGGGGATCTCAAAGGAAGTTGTTCCTGTAAAGAAAAGGAGATTGGATCCAAGAAAAGTTGAATTGGAGCAGGTAGAAGCAACTAAGGAAGAGCATGAAGCTGCTCAGAAGCAAGTGCAAACTTCAAATGATCCTCATCCACCTCAGACAAGCAAAGAGCAATTGTATACCTACTTGACTCAAGGTAATAATAAAAGGGTAGTATATGAAGCCCAATATCAAAAGATGTCGGAGGACTACTCTTGCAAAGCAACATATTGGATTCAAGAGGAAGTAGAACACTATGAAGAGCTGCATGATCAGATGATGGCAGCTGAGACAGAGGAAGTGTTTGTAAAAAAAGAAGTAGAACTGTTAGCATATTTCAAAGAGATACAAGGACCTCCTGAAACAAGAACTATAGTTGTACTGAAGAAAAAGGTCCAGAAGAAACCTGTACAGAAGAGGAAGTTAACCAAGAAAATTAAAGGAAAATCAGTAGCAGAACCTGTACAAACAATGGAGACAGAAGCAGTGATAGTAGAAGAAAGGAACCAGAAGGAATCTACTACTGTAGAAGAGTCAAAACTGGAAAAATCAGGAATAGCGGGCTCTTCACAATTTTCTTCAGACTCTGAAAGTGACATTGAAATTTTTTTGCTAAAAAGTTTGAATTTATCAGTGCCTAGTACACCCAATGTGATAACACAAGCCTCTAGAAAAAATAAAACACCAGAAGACTTGAGTGAGAAGCCCCAAGGGAAGCAAGACCAAGAAGAAGCAGTAAAACACATTAGTCTTGAAGAAGAAAGAAGATTAATAAAGGGAAAAGAAGTGATGATAGAAGAGGAAAGTGAAGTAAGAAAGGAATTCAGTTGTGGGTTAGTGGATTCAGGATTAAAGTCAAAATGGACAAAACCTTCAACACAAATCTATTTCAAATTGGATGAAGGAAGAGTAGGGACAGAAAAAGAAGCTCAGTTATGCAGTTTACTACAAGAACAAAAAGAGACAGATCAAATCAAGGAAACCGAGGATGTAGTGGTGAAGAAGAATGTTCAAGAAGTAGAAAATGGAGCTATAGACAAAGAGATCAATCAAAGCATAGAAGATATCCTGTATGACTTGAATCATAATGAAGATTTTACAGCTACAAAAGATGAAGGACAAGAGGAGGAGATGGATCTCATGGATATAGAGGAGCAAGAGGAAGGACAGAAAGAGCAGATAAGTAATGATCAGATAAAGCTTACTGAGGAAACTGATTCAGCCATAATTCAGAAAGAGGTAGTACAAGTAAAGGAAAGACATCTCTTTGAAGAAGAACAACAAGTAATGGAGAATAAGAAGGCAGAAGAAACAAAGACAACTACAGGTATATCAGAACAATGGAATAAGGATGATCAGATATTGGAATATGAGGAAGATGTTGCAGACCAAGAAAAGATGGAAGCAGATAAGAGCCATGAAGAACAAAAGACCTAGGTCATAGAGTATGAGGAAGAAGATGAAGACGATAAGGAGAGAAAGAAAACAAGCAAATAGAAGTTAAACAAATGGAAATAGAAGTTGGGTTGGAAAGGATACCTAAAAATATAAGATCTGCTTGCAATATCATTATGAGCAACATCGAGCAATTCAAACCAGCAAGTAGAAACATGATTATATCAGGTATGGTAGCAGAATCTGAATGTGAAAAAGGTAGTAGTAACATTAAGGAGCACAAAAAAGAGAAAGAACAATTGGCATAACAATTGAGGATTGTAAAGGAGAAAAATGAGGAATTAACACATAGGATAATTTCTTTGGAGGAATTAGAGGTACAACAACAAAATAAAATCCAATATCTTGAAGAGAAGTGTGCAAAACAGACAAAGCATAATAGTAAGATGGAGATGGAGCTGAAGAAAATAGAAGGGAGATACAGAACCTTACAAAGTTCTTAGCAAATCATGGTCAAAGCAAATGAGGAAATAAACAAATTATTAATGGAAGAAGGCCACTTGAAGGAAGAAAGCAAGACTGTTCAGGTGACACAGGAGGAGAAGGAAGATTTGCACAAGGAAATCATGAGATTGCAAATAGAGCTTAAAGAAGCCAAGGAGTTGGAAAAACAAGCTAGTATACATGCTGCTACCTCAATGAGGGGTTACAACAAATTACATATGATATAAAAAAAGAAAGAAGTGATTGGCAGTCAAGTATAGAAAAGGAAAGAAGTGAATGGATAGCAGAAAGGGAGATATGGGCATCTCAAAATAGAAGTTTAATGATAATAATAGAAGAGCTATAGAAAAAGCTAGAAAAACCACAAATTGAGGTAGAAGATCAGATGGAGACTACATATACAGAAGATTATGAAGTAGGAAATGATGACAGAACTCAACATGGCAGTAAACCAGAAAATAAAGCACCGGAAGAAGAGTATTCAGAGGATTTTGTCCAGAAACTTCTGACAGACAGAGAATCCAGAATGGATTTCATTAGAAAAATGCATGATGAATACGAGGAACAAATTGTTACATTTGCTTTAAATAAAGGGATAAATCCTGATCAATATCATTGGGCTGCAGATGGATTAGGCATACCTTTATGCATGATCATGGAAAGTATTAAAATTTATCAGTTGGCAAGGGTGGGATTACCTCCAAACAAGTATCTAGAATATGAGGAAGATATCAATGTGACCAAGGAGCTATTTGAAAAAGCTAATCGAAAATGGAGAAATAGATGGTTGGATGCTAATAAAGAGTGTAGAAAAATATGGAAGGAAGCACCTATTCAGCTGAAGATTAATCCAACATACTGCCTAGTAGCAAGGAGAAGAGAGTGGACAGTTTTTTGGGAAAGAAGGACAAATTCCATCCAAATGGTTGAATTTTCCAAAGATAGCAGGTCCAAAGGCAGGAACATGGCCCACAAAGAAGTATATGGTGGACACAGCTGAATCTGTCATAGCCACATACAAGGATGTTAATGACCCAGCATGTATTTTACTAATCAGAGTAATGAGACTCATCTTGGCATGTATAGAGACTTATACAGATACAGATGTCAGAATTCTAAATTACATTGGCTTCAATTCTCCTACTGATGCTTTAATATTTGATCTCAGTGAAACAC
>CM035420.1:139407382-139537382 GCA_020310875.1 Ceratopteris richardii | reverse complement strand
CAGAACTTTCATTAGATCACTTTACTCCTGATTTGAATCAATTGTTAGGTCATATGCTAACTTTTGAGAATGATGTCAAAGGAGATGTTGATAAGAGTGCAGGTCATGCAATGTACTCTAAAGACAAGAAGAAAGCTAACAAAGGGAAGCAACAATCAGGTGAAGAAGAAGGTACATCAAACCAAGCAAACTTCATAAGAGGAAGAGGAAATGGCAGAAGTAGAGGAAGAGGCAGAAACAACAAGGATAATGCAAGAGCTTGTTGGATATGTGGTCAGACCAATCATCTATCTCATGATTGTTGGCACAATAATCAAAACAATGGTAATTATCAGAACTTTAATCAAAGAGCAAGAGGTGGTAGATTTCAGAGAGGAAATTTCAGAGGTAGAGGTGGTAGGAATTCTTTTGGAAGAGGTGGTGGAAGAAACTTCCGAAATCAATCCTATAATAACACCTACTACAACTATGCATCAGATCAAAAGGAGGATTCGACTCTCATTATGAATACATGTGAAACCTCACATGAGGACATGAGAGTGTTCTATATTGATTCAGGATGTAGTAATCATTTAAGTGGAAATATTGCTTTGATGACTGACCTAGATCATAATGCAATTAATCATACAGTTCAGACAGGTGATAATACAAAGCATAAGGTAAAGTCAATTGGTTCAGTTAAAGCTAAGGATGGGAGCACTCTTCTGAGTAAGGTACTTTATGTTCCCACAATTCCAAAGAATTTGATCAGTGTAGGTCAAATTGTGGAAAAAGGTTATGAGGTAAGGTTTACCAATGATGGAGTTTACGTGGAAGACCCTAGTCAAGGGTATAAACAAATTATTGCAGGAAAGAAAGAAGGAAGGCTCTTCACATTGAAGGTACAAGGAAATGTTGGACATGCTATGTTCACATATGGAGAGCAGAAGGTGTCAGAATTGGATCTTTGGCACAAAAGACTTGGACACTTTAATGAAAGAGGTATCAAAGAAATGATTAACAATGATTCAGTGCTTGGAATGCCTAACATTGCAGGTCAACACATGACATACAGATGTGAGGCATGTCAATTAGGTAAGGCTCATAAGCAATCCTACTCCAAGCATGGGTTTATGTATTCAGAAAGACTTGAATTGGTGCATACAGATGTGTGGGGTCCTTCAAAGGACTTTAGTATAAATGGTTCAAGATATTATGTCATATATGTTGATGATGCTACCATGTGGATCACAATTTATGTGATTAAGGAAAAGTCAGAAGTGTTTAATACATTTAAACACTACCATGCATATGCAGAAAGGATTACAGGTCAAAAATTAAAGAGACTAAGGTCAGATGGAGGGGGAGAGTATTTTTCAAATGAGTTCAATGATTATTTGTGGAATGCAGGTATAAAGAGAGAAGTTACTTGCAGGTACTCTCCTCAACAAAATGGGGTAGCAGAAAGAAGAAATAGGACTCTTGTTGAGTTTGCAAGGTCCATGATGAAAGAGAAGAATTGCCCAAATTATTTGTGGGCTGAGGCTGTTAATACAGCTACATATTTGGTTAATAGATTGCCTTGCAAAGCTTTGCAGGGTATGACACCATATGAAGCTTGGTGGGGTAAGAAACCTACCTTGGATCATTGCAGAATATTTGGATGCTTGGCATATGCATATGTGCCATCTCAATTGAGGCATAAGTTGGAGCCTAAGGCAGAGAAGTATGTATTCATTGGTTATGATGATAAGCAAATGGGATACAGGTTGTGGAGTCCATCTACAAAGCAATTTATTGTATCCAAGGATGTTACATTTGATGAGCAAGGTACTTGGTATGCAGGTAAATATAATGTACATGCAGATGATGAAGAAGTAGTGGAACAAAGGAAAGGTAAAGCAAAGATTCAATTACTTGATGAAAGTGAGAGTAATGAAGTGCAGATTGAAGTTGAAGAGAGGCCAAGGTTTGATCCAGAATGTGATGAACCAGAGACCTCAAGAAGTGCAGAAGTTAGGAGATCATCTAGGCACAAATGGCAACCTACAAGGTATAGCTATGACACTTCATTCTTGACTACTAAAGATTATGCTTATTTGGTAAAAGCAGATGAAGACCCTTCTACATATGAAGAAGCCAAAGGGAAGAAGAATTGGGAAGATGCTATGCAAGAGGAGTATGATGCATTGATAGAGAATCAAACATGGGATTTGGTTCCTAAACCTAATAGTCAGAAGATTATTGGATGTAAGTGGGTTTACAAAACAAAGAGATTTGCAGATGGAAGTGTGTCTAGGTACAAAGCTAGACTTGTTGTGAAAGGGTATGCACAGACATATGGAGTGGACTATGATGAGACTTATAGTCCTGTGGCAAAGATGACAACCATCAGGACACTCATTGCAATTGCTGCTTGTAAAGGTTGGAAGTTGTCTCAATTAGATGTTAAAAATGCTTTCTTGAATGGTTACATTTCAGATGAAGTCTACATGGAGCAACCAGATGGGTTCAAAGATCAAGTGAGTCCAAATTATGTATGTAAGCTCAAGAGAGCTTTGTATGGGTTGAAGCAAGCCCCAAGGGCTTGGAATTATAGGCTTGTAAAATTCTTGAATGATCTTGGATTTCAAGCATCAAAGGCAGATAGTAGCTTGCTAGTCAAAGCAAGTGAAAATGGATTCATTTATGTGTGTATTTATGTTGATGACATAATACTTACAGGAACAGATGATAAGGGAATACAAATGATCAAGAAGCAGATGGAGAAAGAGTTCAAAATCAGTGATTTAGGGAACCTATCATTCTTCTTGGGAATGGAGATCTCTTATACTCAACATGGAGTATATGTGACCCAAGAAAGGTATCTTAAAAATTTGCTAACCAAGTTTAAAATGGAAGATTGCAGGGTTGCACCTACACCTTTGGAAGTGAACCATAAATTGTCTAGGTTTGGAGGAGAAGAGTTCAGAGATATGAAACTCTATCAAAGTTTGGTTGGTAGCTTGATTTATGCTACATTGACAAGGCCTGACTTGTCATATGCAGTTGGTGTGCTTTCACAATTCATGCATTGTCCTAGAAAGGAACATTGGATTGCAGGACAAAGAGTACTTAGGTACATCAAGGGTACACTCAAAGAAGGGTTGTACTATGGGTTTACTTCAGATACAAGAATCAAGATATATAGTGATGCAGATTGGGCAGGTAATGTGGATGATAGAAGATCAACACATGGATACTTGTGCTATGTAGGAGACAAATTGATTTCATGGTGTTCCAAGAAGCAACATACAGTTGCTTTGTCATCTACAGAAGCAGAATATAAAGGTATGGTGGAAGCTGCAAAAGAGGTAATATGGCTAAAGACACTTTTGAAAGTTTTTGATGTGATTCAGAGTACTCCTATTATTTGTGGAGACAATATGAGTTCATTATACTTGGCAGCTAATCCTGTATTTCATGCTAGAACTAAGCATATTGAAATACAGTATCATTTTCTGAGAGAGAAGGTTATTGAGAAGGAGATTGAAGTCATACACACTCCCACAAAAGATCAAGTTGCAGATATGATGACAAAAAGTCTAGATGGACCAAAACTACAAAGATTCAAGGATATGGCAGGAATCAAGAAGATAGAGAAGAACCTCAATTAATGATTGAGGGGGAGCTGTTGGTGCATGACAATCATCAATTGAAGGATTATGGAGAGATGAAGTCAAGGAGTCAAGAAGAGAACAAATTCAGATGGTTGAAGGAAGGGCATATTCAGAAAATCCAAAGACATGTACACATATGTATATTAGCTGACTTATACCTTTGTCTAGTCATACACTTGTATATATTCATCTATAAATATGTTGGAAAATGTCGGGCAAATAGAGCAGGAGAAGATTAGAGAATAGTGAGAGAGAAATTAGTGTCATTAGACACATGAAGAGTGAGTGAATTGTCCATCCTTACTTAGATGAACATTCATATGTGAAGATGTTCTGAGAGTCGAAAAATCTGGCGCACATTTCATCTTCAAAGAAATGGTCAGTGCTCAGTCCACAGTGTAAAGTTTTACACAAGTGAGGGCTCAAAATCTAAGTTGGAAGGTAAGCTATCTATGGCTAGAAGATCTTGATCAAACGGGTTCAGAGTTGGGAGAACCAGTGCTAAGAAGTTGCAGGTGTCAAAGTCGCCATTGCAGAGAAGCACTTTCAGACATAGGTAAAGTGTTTCACACATTTCTCAGTGTGTACTTAATCTTTTTAAGAGATTTAACTTGGCAAAGTTGCGCAACCTTAAGGTGAAGTGTTGTGCAAAGTTTTATCAAAAACTTTACAGGATTGATTAGTCAATGAGTGACTAATCTGCAGCAGACTTTTCTGAAGAAACTGAATTTTTCAGAATAATCAATTTCCTGATAATTTGGTGAAGATTCTCTAAATTAGGTGGAGTCTAAAGTTGATCTTGATATAGAGGTGATCTAAATTCAAGGTCAACTTGTTCTTTTGGAGATTAACACTCTCCATCAATAGATAGATAGATAGATAGATAGATAGATAGATAGATAGATAGATAGATAGATAGATAGATAGATAGATAGATAGATAGATAGATAGATAGATAGATAGATAGATAGATAGATAGATAGATAGATAGAGACCACAACCAGGGTCTGTTCTTGTAGATCCAACATTAGAAGGCTTGGACATGATGTTCAAGGCCTACAGGCTCGACTTCAAGAAGGATCAACAGTTGCAAACCTAGATAAGAGTTACCCTAGAGTAGATTTAGATATTGAATGGACAAAAATGTGCATGAAAATGGTAGAGCTAGCTCAAGAAATGCTCAAGACCAGTCAATCGTTCAATCAAACAAACTCTATCAAACCAAATTTGCATTTACAGGGCTTACTAAAAAGATTAGAGGAGTTGGTAAACAAGCCCCAAGTTTCTATACCTCCACAGGCTCAACCAATTATTGAAAGAGAAATCTCACCACCAATGGCATGACTGCAAGCCATCTGTTGCTCATCTGCGTGTTTTTGGTTGTTTTGCATATGCATTAGTGCCTGAACAACATCACAGAAAATTGGATGATAAAGCACTAAAATGTATTTTTGTTGGGTACAGTTCTGAAAGTAAAGGCTATCGTCTGTATCATCCACAGACTAAACGCATTTTGGTTAGCCGTGATGTTGTTTTTGTGGAAGATGCTATTCAGCCATTGCTTTCATGTACTAAGGAGACATCTGTTAGCTCCAAAGACATGTATGATACTTTGTTGCCTCTTTTTACAGGTGGACAGTCTAGTGCTGGTCCTAATGAGGCAACTTCTCAGCCTTTGCAGGTTTCATGTGATGATGCAGATAATTCCATTTCTGATGCAGATGTATATGATGCACTTATTGATGAGAGAGCTGATATTGAGTAGGCAAGAACTATGCCAAAATGGCTGGTGTAGACCTTGCGTGACAACAAATTAGATGCATGTCTATCATATCGTACTCGTTCAGGCTCTCATAGTGCCTCTTTTGCATCAGATTGTTATGCTATGGCTGCATCTAATCTCTATGATGAGAATGAGCCTGTTTTGTTTGATGAAGCACAAAATTCAGAAAATTGGATGGCTGCTATGCAATCTGAATATGATGCTATAATGAAGAATGGTACTTGGTCTTTATGTGACTTCCCTCCTGGCAAGAAGGCCATTGGCACTAAGTGGGTATACAAGCTGAAGCGTAAACTGGATGGTACAGTTGACAAGTATAAGGCTAGGCTTGTTGCAAAGGGTTATGCACAAGAAGGCCATTGGCACTAATTGGGTATACAAGCTGAAGCGTAAACCGGATGGTACATTTGACAGGTATAAGGCTAGGATTGTTGCAAAGGGTTATGCACAGGAAAGAGGCATTGATTTTGATGAGACCTTTGCACCTACATGCCGTATGACTACTATTCGGAGCATCTCTACACTTGCAGCTCATCATGGTTGGAATGTACATCAGTTGGACATTAAAACAATATTTTTGAATGGTTACTTGCATGAAGAAGTGTATGTTTTTCAGCCCTGTGGCTTTGTGTAGAAAGGGCATGAAAACCAGGTGTGTTGGTTAAAGAAGGTTTTATATGGTTTAAAGCAAGCACCATGTGCTTGGTATGAGAAGATACATGCCTATCTGATTGCACATGGTTTTGAGAACAGTCCAACTGAAAGCACCTTATATGTTAAGTGTGCTAATGATGTGCTTCTGATCATTGTTGTCTATTTCTGATGACATGTTGCTCACTGGTCCTATTGAGAAGCATATTGCTCATTTTAAGGCTAATTTGCATGCCTCATTTGAGATGTCTGATTTGGGGCATTTGCATCACTATTTGGGCATTCAGTTTATGCAAGTTGATGGTGGGATGGCATTGTGTCAAACGAAATATATTGACACATTCTTGCAGTGTTTTGGCCTTGGAGATTGTAAGCCTATTGCCACTCCTACGGAGACAGGCTTATGATTGAGTCTTCATGATGTTGGAGATGCATTTGATGTTGTTCTCTATCAGAGGTTGTTGGATGCTTGATTTACTTATGCATTACTCGGCCAGATATTCAGTTTGCTATCTCACAGATGAGTAGGTTTATGCATTGCCCAGGAGTCAAGCATTGGCAAGCAATTAAGCGCATCTTTCGTTATTTGAGTGGTACTGAGCTACTTGGGTTGTTTTATCCCAAGGGGGGATCACTACCGCCAGATTTGCATGCTTTTTCTGACTCTGATTGGGCTGGTTGCTATGACACTCGTGTGTCCCCTAGTGGCTTTTGCTTCATGCTTCGTAGCTTATGTATATCTTGGTTGAGCAAGAAGCAGCCTACTGTGGCCACTTCTAGTTGTGAGGCTAAGTATAGGGCAGCTTTCACAGCGACTGTTGAGTGTGTGTGGCTCAAACGCCTTATGGCTGATTTCAGTGTTGGTAAGACTTCTGCCACCACCATCTTCACTGATAGTCAAAGTGCATTGGTAGTTGCGAGGAACCCTGTGTTCCATGCTCGCACTAAGCACATTGAGGTGCATTATCACTATGTCAGGGAGAGGTTCTCTACTGGGGAGATCAGCTTCGCATATGTGCCCACACAAGAGAACATTACATACCTTTTCACGAAGGCTGTGCCTACGGAGAAGTTTGAAGCTTTCCGCAAAGCTTTGGGCTTACTTCCTTTTGTGGAGTGATTTCCACATAGCTTGGCACTTCCTTATACATGAGTGCTAGCTCCTTGTTCACCGCATCACTCCCAGGGGGGATTTGTTGATATATTTTGGTAGTGATGTGTGTGAACACACTAGGACAACCGGGGCACTTTTTTCCCTCTTTGGGAGGTTTTTTCCCCCCGGCTTGTATATACGCCTATTTCCCTAATGGGCAACTTATCTTAGTACATTCTCTAGTAATACATTCAATATTGTGTGTTGTGCTCCAAGCTTCTTCTTCTTCCTTGTGTTGTTCGCGTGCTTCCACAGACGTCTAACTCCAACACTTATCAATGAATCATCAACAAGATCATTCATCAACAAAGCAAGATAGGCCAATGGTCAATCATTGTGATGAGCGTACAACACAAAGAGTGAAGATCGATGGACCTTTCACCATGGTAAGAATCGCCTCCTTCGACAATGCCATAACCATGATAGATTAGGAAACCTCTTCATCAGCATACCCTTGAGCACTTCAATCAAGACCCAAATTCTTGCACCATACTTCTTCCAATGCATTTCCCAAGTGTGCATGCATAGGGCCACATTACAAGTCCATGCACAAGGCACATACTTTCTTCAACCCATGCACTAACACACTTACCCATCCTTCATTATGTGTTACAAGTACTTGGCATGAAAACCATGAAACACATATTTGGAAGATCCAGAGGACATCAAGGTTCCAACATCACTACCTATGAAACAATCCTCAGCCAACAACTACTCAAGATCAACATTGACAACCCCTTGTGAGCAACTAGCAATCTTTGAGAGCACACAAATACACCATCTAGCTCAAATCCAAGGAAGAAGTACCTACAACAAGACCAAAACTTGCATTGGCTAGTAGTGGAACATTGAAGAACTAGACAATCGACCTTGCTACAATTGGAAGGTCCACTACTCTTGTGGATACCTGATGGACACTACCTCCCAAAGTACTACATGGAACAACCACTCCAGCAAGGGTCTATCAGGGATGACATACTCGAGAGGGGGAGGGAGTGTTGAAGCTCAAGGTCAAGAACAAAGCACAGGAGCACATCAAATAGGTGGACACACAAGAAGACGGAGCATGTAGGGAGCTCCAAGAAGTGTATGTCAAACTTTCAGAAGAAATCCCTATGAAAATAGTGATTTTCATCACTAAAAACCATTGTAAATACCATTTCATATTTTTCCAACTCCATGAGCTTGAGGAGTATTAGAAGTACCATCCTACCAATTTTCATAATTTTTAGACTCCGTTTGAGCCCTCAAATAAGCCTTGGAACCTAATTTTTAACTAGCTCGGACACTAGGTCTAGACAGTGCCAAAACCACTCAAAAAACTATAAAAAGAGCTAGAGAGCTCATTTTTGGGGTTATCTTGTGATAGATTTGAGCTTTTGTAAGAGAACTCTTTTGTAATCAAAGTCCTTCCATTGTTCTACTCTTTGCTCTTAAGTTGTGCATGTGTGTGTGTATGTGTGTGCATGCTTGTGTGCTTTCAATCACGCACTTGTGCCTTCACTTGCTCACGGTCTTCATACCAGTCCTCACGTCGCTGCGGATTGACATTTATGAGGTGAACCTCCTCATGGCCTTCCTAGATAGCTATACATGGGTAGTTGGATGTAGGGAGCTACTGTCATGGACATAAAGAAAATTGTCTTGAACCTTAGATTTTGTGTGAATCTCTATATCTCATGATTGGTTGATATTTTGGAGAAATTAATGCTAACATTGCATCCTAAATGTGCATGAACCCTAAGATTGATTGTCTACTTTCTTGGCTCTCACATCTAAAGAACTTATTTTGGATTGTTGATATCATTGATGACATCATGAATTTGTAAGCACCCTTGAACACTTATATAAGAAGGTCCTAGCCACTTATATCCATAGTCTTGTCAATACCACCCTTGGGAGCTCATGGAGCCACGATCTCCAAGTACTTTCCAAGTTCCAATTCTAGTTCTAGTCTTGTCTAGTCTACTATTCTAGACATATTGTCTTCCTTCTCTAATCTTGTATTATGAGATCTTGTCCAGTTTTTTCTTGTAACTATTTCACCTCCCTCAAGGGAGTTCTTGTAATTCACATATCTTGCTTCATACATATGATCTCAGGTTGTGGGATCTCTTATATCTTTTCTAGTCTATTTATCCATACCTATCAGTACCAGGTTATTGGACTTCTTGTAAAAGTTCTATATTCTTGTATTATTTCCCATGAGTGGGTTATCTTTGTTGGGAAAGATGGATGGACACTCCAAGAAATGAGTAGGTGCTACCAAATCCTGCTTTGTACCAGCCCCTTCTAGCTTCAAATTTGAGTTGTGGGCCCTCTTAGCTTTCCAATGACACTATACAAGTGCCTATGTACTTTGGAAATGATGTGAGAAATGATTGAATCAAAATAGACTACTCCCAAGTTGAAGATTCAATGAAAACCTTCTTTTTTTGTTCACACACCTACTGCTTATTATGCTCAGTGCTACCAATACAGTAGGAATTAGAAAAATTCCTTTTAGAGCTATCAAATTAGCTTAGTAAGCTAATGCTTACAAGTGGAATCACTTAAAATGATGCACTATACATAGATTAATCAATTTAGCAATTGAATCATTACCCCCGATTTTTTAGGACCTCTGCAGAGTTTGACCAGTGAGTGCTTTGATGCACTTTTCTCCAAATTGGCTGAATGGTTTTCCGTCAAAAATTTTTCAACATGTAGAGAACTTGGAGCTGATTCCAACAAGCTATAGAACATTAAAAATGATAAAAGAATGACTGAGATATGAGTAGTACAAGTTGACTGTTATGAATGACAATGATAGAGAGATCATAGATAAGCAATGTAGATCTATTGTATTAATGAACAATGTTGTACAAGATCATAGGCTTGACAATCATAGCCTAATGATGGTGAGTAGTGTAGGTTACAATGTAGACCTCACTCTCTTACAATATGGCAATGGAGAACTCAAGAATAGAGTCACTACTCGCGACTTTTACAAATCACTTTTTATAAGTGCTACATTAAAATTTGAATTTGAATTCAACTTTTGGCTCTCTCTAAAATGATCCACCAATCTAGGAATTATTCTTTCCAAATAAGTTCGTGACTTTTCCATCTAACAAACTCTACGAGTTTGTAGGTAGATACAAATATTCTTTCAAGTTAAATAAGCTTTTACAAATGGTAAAAGGATAAAATCTTCATAGCAATGTTTTCCATGGAGCTTCAATTGTTCATGAACTTCTAGCCAAATGTGTAGGCTTGCAATTTGATCTGACTTAGAACACTTACTCCATAAGCAATATCAATCCTTGTCAATGTTGCATAGTTCAAGCTTCCCACTATGCTTTGGTAACCTGCAATATTCTCAAGCACATCACCCTCATGAGCACTTAACTTTTGGTTCACCTCTATTGGAGTACTTGCAACTTTGGCATCTTGCAAATGAAACTTCTTCAACATCTCTTGTGTATACTTTCTCTGAGTAATATAAATTCCAGAGTTAGTATAGACTAACTCAAGTCTAAGAAAATATTTTAGTGATCCAAGATCACTAATTTTGAACTCCTGCATCATCTGATTCTTAATCTATTTGATGCCATTAGCATCATTACCTATGAGTATGATATCATCAACATATACACATAGGTATATTACCTCTGAATTACTTCTTTTGACAAACAGAGATGTATCTACTTTGCTTATGATAAATCCTTGATCTTGAAGGTATGTAGTCAACCTATGGTTACATGCCCTAGGTGCTTGCTTCAATCCATAAAGAGCTTTGTTCAATTTATATACATGTGTTACATTGCTTGGGTCCTCATAGCCAAGAGGTTGAGACATGTATACCTCCTCTAAAATCTAGCCATTCAGAAATGCATTTTTTACATCCAATTGATACATGTTCCAATTTTTTGAGGCATCCACACTTACCAATACCCTGATGGTTGGCATTTTGGCCACATGTGAGAAAGTTTCTTCATAATCAACTCCTTGGGTTTGTGCAAAACCCCTAGCCACAAGTCTAGCTTTGTACCTGCTTATTGATCCATCAGAATTCCTCTTGCTTTTATAGATCCACCTAGAACCAATTACCTTCATAGACTCCTTCTTTGGCACTAGCTTCCAAGTATCATTCTCCGTGAGTGCTTCAATTTCCTCATCCATAGCTTCCTTCCATTCTGCCTTGGTCTTTGCTTCTTCATATGATGATGGTTCTTCAAATGACAATTCTTTTGCAAGATCGACAGAGTACTTAGTAACTAGGGAAGTGTCATACCCATATCAGATTGGTTTCTTACTCTCCCTTTGTGATCTTCTGATTGCTTGGTTGGAGGATTCAGGTATATTTGACTTTGCCTTTGGACTTCCATGCCTTGAACTCTTCTAGGTTGATGATGTCCTCATCATCTGAGTTAATGTCTCCATTCTGAGTAGTCTCCTCCTTAGTGATGTTTGGAAACTCCTCTTCCAAGTCATAAGGTAGTTTTACTTTCCTGCATTCACTATCAAACCAAGAGTCATTCTCATCAAAGACAACATCTCTACTGACCATGAATTTGTTTGAGGGATTGTAGAACCTGTACCCTTTCTGATTCAAGTCATACCCTATGAAGATGGACTTTTCTGCCTTAGGGTCTAACTTACCTCTTTTTTGAGAAGGGATATGCACATAAGCAACACATCCAAAGATCGTGCAATGATCAAGTGAAGGTCTTCTACCATGCCATCCTTCATATGGGGTCATCCCATCAAGATATTTGGATGGCAACCTATTTACAAGATAAGTGGCAGTAGATACACTCTCTGTCCACAAGTAGTTAGGTAATTTCTTCTCATTTAACATTGACCTAGCTATTTCAACAATTAATATATTTCTCCTCTCTGCCACCCTATTTTGTTTAGGGGTATACCTTGTTGTAATTTCTCTCTTGATTCCTCTGTCCTCCAAGAATGCATCAAACTCATTTGAGAAGTACTCACCTCCTCCATCTGACCTTAATCTTTTTAGATTTCTCCCTATTTGGTTCTCAACAAGTGCAAGATACTTCTTAAAGCAACTGAACACTTCATCTTTGTGCTTCATAAAGTACAATACAGTCCACCTATTGTAATCATCAATGAAAGATACATAATACCTTGATCCAGAGATAGAGGGATCCTTACTTGGTACCCATACATATGTATGGACAAGCTCTAGGTAGTCCTCATCCATGTAGCCTTTCCTTGAGAAGGGTAACCTGTGAGATTTTCCAAACTGACAAGCACCACATTTATAAATCATGTGTTGGATACATTAGGTATCCCAAGCACACATTGGTCTCTACATATTTGTTTGAAAGTTCTCTTACCAATATACCCTAATCTCTTATGCCTGATTTCAAGCTCTGATAGTGTTTGATCTTTGTAACTATAGAGTGCAATATTCCTTGTATCTTCAAGTTCAAAAGCGAATAATCTACCTGTCTTTTCTCCTTTGGCAATTCTTTTGAATCCATGTTGGGGATCCTCCACAAATGCTCCATATTGATTGAACCTGACCTGCAAACCCTTTTCCACAATCTGTCCAACACTCATGAAATTCTTGGTAATTGTAGGTACATATAGAACCCTACTCAATATATTTCTATTTCCATCAGAGGTCTTAACATTCCCTACTTTAATCATTGAGTGCTGGTGTCATCACCTGTTTGTACCTGATGTTTACCCTTTGGTTCCTCAAGGTCGGAAAGAAGAGCTACATTGCCTGCCACATGGTTTGAGCATCCTGAGTCAATGTGGAAGAGATGGTCATCATTTATACCTGGTTTTGAAGTCATATTCATAATCAGAAGAGAATCTTCTTGCTCCTCTATGTAGTTGTTGTAATCCTTCCTTGATTTGTAGCCTCCTTGGTAGTTGTTATTGTAGTTGTTGTTGTAGTTGTTATTGTATCCTTGATGGTGATTGAATCTTCCTCTTGATTGGGTATATCCACCTCTTTGATATCCTCTACCTCTCTGATTCTTGAAGTTCCTGTAACACTCATCTGTAGTATGATTTGACAATCCACAAATATTACATGGTGAGGAGTTATAAGGTCTCCCCCTACCTTGCTTACCTCCTCTACCCCTTCCTCTTGAGGTTCTACCTCTCCTTGCATAGTTGACTTGGGAGGTAGTTCCTTCATCTTCAACCTTCTTGTTCTTACCTTTCTCTTTGGACTTACTTTTATTAGTGTATAGGGCAGAAGAGTTATTACCTCTTGATGAATCTCCATTCTTGTTGAGCTTGGCTTCATGGGTAAATAGTTGCCCCATGAGTGTGGTAAGGTCTAGAATCTGCATGTCCACGTACAAGTCCGTGGAAATTGTGAAGCTCTCCCATTTGTCATCAGCTTTAATACCATTGATTACTTGTCTTACAATCTGCTCCTCTTCAATTCTTCTCTTATGCTTGCCAATTGATCAGCTACATCTTTGACTTTGGTCACATACTCTGAGATGCCTTGCTTGGGTTTCTTTCTTTGAGTGGTAAACTCAATCCACAATTCGTTCTTCCTAGCCCTTGTGTTGGAAGAGAAGTATGAAGACAATGTTTCCCAGGTCTCTTGGGATGTCTTACAGTTCCTAATATGTGGAAGAAGAAAATCAAAGATTGAGTTAAGTAATTAAGACCTTGCTAATGCATCCTTGGCACACCATGTGTTGAGTCTTTCATGCTCCTCTCTTGTAGGTTGTCCATTACTTCTGAATATGGGCATCTCCTCATCTCCTGAGATGTATCCATAAAGGCTCCTTCCTTGCAAGTATGTCTTCATCCTCAAGGACCATGCTTGATGGCTTTTCCTATCCAATTTATCAATGAAAGAAGGAAAACCATCTCCCATTTTACCTTAGCTTTGCTCTGATACCACTGTTGGGAAAGATGGATGGACACTCCAAGAAATGAGTAGGTATTGCCAAATCCTGCTTTGTACCACCCCCTTGTAGCTTCAGAGTTGAGTTGTGGGCCCTCATAGCTTTCCAATGACACTATATACAAGTGCCTATGTACTTTGGAAATGATGTGAGAAATGATTGAATCAAAACAGACTACTCCCAAGTTGAAGATTCAATGAAAACCTTCTATTTTTGTTCACACACCTGCTGCTTGTTATGCTCAGTGCTACCAGTAGAGTATGAATTAGATAGATTAGGAAACCTCTTCGTCAGCATACCCTTGAGCACTTAGCTCAAGACCCAATCTCTTGCGCCATACGTCTTGCCATGCATTTTCTAATTATGCATACGTAGGGCCACATTACAAGGCCATGCACAAGGCACATATTTTGTTCAACCCATGCACTAATGCACTTACCCATCATACATTATGGGTTACAAGTACTTGGCATGAAAACTATGAAAGCCATCTTTGGAAGAATCAGAGGACATTAGGGTGACCACTACAAGAGCAAGGAAGCCATCCACCACTAGAGTTGCTCATAATCAACATTGACCACCTCCTTTGAGCAACTAGCAGTTTTGGACAGCTCACAAATGCACCATCAAGATGGAATACTAGGAAGAAGTACAAACAAAGAGACTACAAACTGCAAGAGCTAGCAGTGGCAAAGTGAAGAACCAGACAAACGACCAGGCTACATTGGGAAGATGGATCGCTCCTGTTGGACGTAAAGGACATTACCTCTCAATGTACTACATGGAACAACCACTACAACAAGGGTCTGTCAGGGACGACAGACTCAAGAGGGGGGGGAGTGTTGAAGCTCAAGGTCAAGGACAAAGCATGGAATTGCATCAAGGAAGTGGACACACAAGAAGAAGGAGCAAGTAGGGAGCTCCAAGAAGCACCTGTCAAATTTTCAGAAGAAATCCCTATAAAAATAATGATTTTCATCACTAAAAACCATTGTAAATACCATTTTCCATTTTTGTAACTCCATTTTGTTCAAGCGGAGGAGTCCTCAATCTTGAGGAGTATTACAACTACCATCCTACCAATTTTCATAATTTTTAGACTCCGTTGGAGCCCCCAAATAAGCCTTGGAACCTATTTTTTAACTAAGCTGGACACTAGGTCTGGACAGGGCCAAAACCACTCAAAAAACTATAAAAAGGGCTGGAGAGCTCATTTTTGAGGTTAGCTTGTTGTAGATTTCAGCTTTGTAAGAGAAATCTTTTGCAATTGAAGATCTTCCATTGTTCCACTCTTTGCTCTTACCTTGTGCACATGTGTGTGTATGTGTGTGCATGCTTGTGTGCTTTCACTCACGCACTTGTGCCATCACTTGCTCGCGGTCTTCATACCGGTCCTCACGTCTCCACGGATTGACATTTATGAGGTGTATCTCCTCACGTTGGTACTCACCATTGTGCTAGAGTGACACACATGAATGAAGGTGATTCTATGGACAGTTTCCTAACGAAGATCAAAGATTTGAAGGAGCAGTTGATTTCTGCTGATGAGGTTATACCAGATAGCTCACTTGTGCAGACCATTTTGAATGGTCTTCCTAATTCATATCAGAGTTTTGCTTCTACTCTTTGTTTGATGATGAAAGGCAATCCGAATGCCTTATCATTTGAGGAGTTATTCTCTGTTCTGTTGCAGGAAGATCAGTCCAGGCAGAATGGTTCCATTATGCGAGTTGCAGATCAAGCTTTCCTGGCTAGTCAGAAGGGCAAAGGAAAATGGAGCTCTTCAACTAGTAAGCAAAAATCTGCTAATTCTGCATATTCGAAGAAGGAAGATAAAGATGAGAAGAAATCAGAAAAGCAGAAATTGTTTTGTAAGTACTGTAAAGGGAATGATCATATCATAAAGAACTGTCCAAAACTGGCTGCTAAAGAGGCAAAGAAGAAAGAGGCTGAAATGGTTGTTGCAGAGGCCTCTACACCAAAAACAGAGTCTGCTAATCTTATGCAGGAAGAAGAATGGGTGTTTACTACTGTCTGCAATTTTGACCCATCTTCTCATGAGCAGTGCATGTCTGTAGTAGACTCAGATGTTTGGTATTTTGACAGTGGGGCGACCAAACATATTACCTTGCAACACAGTTTCTTCTCTTCACTCGAGCCTGCCCCTATAGGGAATACTATTACATGCACCAACAACTCCTCTTATCCTGTTATGGGAGTTGGTAAGATCATTTTGACTACTGCTGATGGTAGTTCTTTAACTTTTTCAGATGCTTTATTTGTGTCAGGGATCAACAAGAACCTGTTATCAGTTTCTGCATTAGCCAAGATTGGCTTGGTTGTGAAATTTGTTGATGACAGTTGTACAGTTCATGATCTGTCAAATGGCGATGTGATTATTGTTTCTGGCATTTTATGTCGTGGGCTATATAAGCTCATAGACTATGAAAGATCTGTAAATGATTTGGCATGTGCAGTAAATGATTCTCGGGCTATGTCAGATGCAAAGCTTTGGCATGCACGCTTTGGTCATCTGAATTTTGCTAGTTTGTTACGCTTGCAGAAATCTGAAATGGTGTCCTCTTTGCCCAAACTTGAGGCACCTGGAAAACATTTTTGTGAAGGCTGTTGTTGCTCTAGCACAATGGTAAGTACCACGTTAAGAAGCTTCACCTCCTTAATGTCAATCCGTGGGAGAGGTAGGAGTGATATGAAGATCGTGAACGTGAGATGATGTGAGAGTGAAGGTGAGAAGCACAAAGATGCACACACACATACACACACACAATGAAGAGACAAGCAAGACACAATGAAAGGTGGAAATTAGCTCTATTACTCAAGAATACTCTTACAAGCTCAAACTAGCTCTATGCTCCTACTAACCAAAATGAACCAACCCCAAAAATGAGCTCTCTAGCTCTTTTTATAGTTTCTAGACTAGTTTTGACCGGTTTCACATCTAGTGACCGGCCTAGTTAAAAAATAGGTCCTAGATGCTATTTGGAAGGGTAAACGGTATCTAAAAATAACGAAATTCGGTACGAGCGTTCTACCTAAGCTCCTCAAGCTCGAGGACTCCTCGGCTTGCACAAAATGGAGCTATGGATTACAAAATGGGGTTTTCTATGATACATATGTTACAATTAGTGATAACAATCACTGTTGAATGTTTGGAGAATTAATAAGAAATGTATTTGTTTGAAAAATTGATCCGCCTGGCTCTCTGCTTCGTCTTTACATGCTTCCGTGGCGTCTATGCCTCTGACTGCTTCCAACACCCCCCTCCCTCTCGCTTCTGTCGTCCCTGACAGAACCTTGTTGTGAGGTCTGCCGGATGTATTTCTGTAGGAGGTCTTGAGCGAGGGTGTGCTCTGATATACGAATGCCTCGGGCTAGATCAGCCTCGAGTTTCTCCCAATCGATAGGTTGTGGCTCGTCTGGTGGTGGGAGCTGATAATGTGTGGAGTACACCATTCGTTCACAGGCGAATAATTGCAATAAGTGTGTGGGCCTACTTATAAATACCTCTGAATGGTACTCCCAAAAGCCGGTGGTGAACATTTCTTCGAATGTCTGCTTGTAACATGCCGGCAGATATTTGATCCTGCAGTGCCAGGCGTAACATACCCGTAGCGATGGCGTTGTGCTCATATCATAGACTAAATCAAAGTTGCCGTGCTCGAAGCCCGGGGTGTTTACATGGGGAGCCTTGATGCGTCGGAAGACTTTAAAGACCATCTGCATCATGTCAAAGATTTTGACAGTCATGTGCGCGGCAATATCATCCATATGTTTTAATCGAGGGAGCCAGTGGCGGATCGTCGCCATCATGTAGCCTACTGTGGGTAACGCGACTGGTGGCTTGAAGTAGGGATAGTTCAACCAGTCTTGGCACTGCTTATTGTTCTGTAGCTTTATAGCGAAGGCAGTCCAAGAGCGGCGTCGTGGTACTGGTCCCCAGCACGGATTAAATTTTAAGTGAAGCGGCGCTTTTACCCACGTGCTCATCATCTCTGGATAATTTTGCAATAAATCTTTGCGCCAGTCTGGTTGAAGGATTTCACCTCTCTGCGCCCTTGGTGGCAAGTCCTCTGGCTCGAATTGAGTGGCATGCGTTGGTTTCATACCTGTTTCTTTCTCTATGGTTAACTGGTATTCGGCCATTAACATGAAGTACGGTTTATATTGGAGCTCATGCCCAGATATGTATCGTCGCGGGGCCAATTGAGCAAAGAATGGTGACTGTAAAATTTTCTCTTCAATTATGGCCATGGCATGTAGCTGTGCCTCTACTCTGGCCGAGTGTGTTGTTCCGAGTTCTTCAACTGTCTTCATCCACGCGGGGGTGGGTAATTCGTAGGTCATCTGGCCTTCGGCCGTGACACGTCCGCCTGGGATGGGTATTGGTTCATATGCATCTTCGAATGTCTCCTCCACCGGGATAGTGACGGTTTCTTCCTCAGCTGGTAGCTCCGGTGGGGAGTCTGGCCTTGGTGGTGCTTCATAGATGGCAATCCTAGATTCAAGATTTGTTACCTGGGCCCGAAGTGCGTTGAGTTCCTCTAAAACTTCAGGGGCAGGGTCCACAGGCGCTGGTAATTCCGCTGCTACTTGTACTTGTTGTGTTGCTGGTTCTCTGAGTTGTAGCAGTTTGTGATCTTCCTTTAACTTTTGATGTTCTTCGTTCATACGATCATAGTCCTCGAGCAATCTAACATGGTCGTCTAGCAGCATCCGCATCGACTCGGATGGGATTGCCTTGAATCTGCTCGGACTTAGTGGCTGTTCTGGATGATCTAAAGCCGCTTCCAAGTTCTCTCTATTCTGCTCTTGGAGTCTCTGGTTCTCCTCTTTTGCTGCGGCTAAGTGTCTTCTTAGTAAGCCCATATTTCTAGTAAGCGTTGCATTGCGGACAGTCTGGGCTCTAAGTAGGTTATCCAAATCCGCGGTGGCCTCTTTGGTTTTCTCCTCACTTTCTAGTTCTAACTTGTGATAGGCCTCTCGTAAATCTTGGTATCGGCTGTTCAGTGAGGCGTTCTCAATTGATAACGAATTAAGCTGCGTTTGTAATTCGTTCGTCGTTTTCTGCAGCTGTTGATAGTTGGTGCCGAGTGATGCAAACTCATCGCGGACTTGCGTCATGCATGCGAACATGTGTTGAAATGCGGTGTCTATGGTGGGCGATAGTAGTAGTGAAGTGCTAAATGAGGATGTAGTGGGAGTAGATGCAGTGGGAATGGGAAGTGGGGTTGGGACAGTGGATGCAGTGGTGATTGTGGAAAATTGTGAAGTGCCTAAATATGAGGGTGCTGTGAGTGGAGTGGGTGGTGGTGAGGTGGATGGTGATATGTCCATGCCATTGGACGTGTTTAGTGTTGTGACTGTGAAAAGTGGTGTGATTGTGGGTGGTTGTGTAGGTGTGAATACGGGATTTACAAATGTAGAGTAGTTTACAGGGGGGATGGTTGGAGCAGCTTGGTGAAACGGGGAAATAGGGGTTATGGTAGGTTGGGGAGGTGAGACTGGTGAGAAGGTTAGTGGGGTTAGGAAGGGGAATGGGGGTCTTAGAGGTGGGGGAAACGCTGGGAAGGATGAAGGGGTGAAGGGGTTAACATATGGATGCGGAGGGTTGGGTGTGGGCATGGTGGTATGAATGGGTAAGGAAGAGGTTGTGGCTATGTTGCTTTGTACAGGTGTGGATGTGGGGAAAGCCGGTGGGTGTGCGGGTGATACGGGATGGGTTGGTGAAAGGTGAGGTGAGAGAGGAGTCGAAGGGGTGGATGTTATTTCGAGGATAGTAGTGGTATGCACAATGGTGGTACGGGGTGGCGAATCTACAAGGATGGTTTCTGCGGTTAATGAACGTTCGGGGGCGAGGCGTGCCTCCCTGGCTTGTGCTGAGGATTGAGCTCCTGTTGGTACACGAATATACTCTCCGGGCTTTGAAAGTAGTCGCACTCGGCGGGGATCAAACTGTGGTAGTTGCTTTCTTTGTAAAAACCTGAGTGCTTCATGGGAGCCTACTGATTTGACTAACTCTCTGAACCCTCTGATATATGCGTCTTCGAATCCTCCGGAGATGAGTTCCTGTTCAATTAATGCCTGGCTCTCCTCTTCAGTTAACTTCTTTCGTGCCCAGACTTTCTCCATGGTACGATATAATTTCTTTATAGCCAGTGTGTACGCTGCGGCTTCGAAAGTCTCATCCTCATATGTGCTGGTGTCGCCGTGTGTGTCGGTTTGTTGGCCTTGGCCCTCTGTCTGTTCGTCATGTGAGCCCTGGCTGGCTTCATCGTCGCCTTCCTCGTCATCTGTTTCGGTTCTCTCTTCTTCAGAGCTCGACACTGCTTGTCCCTGTGGCAAATCTCGCGGTGTAGTAGGGTAGCTGGGACGTTCATATTCCTGGGAGAACAGTTGTGCTTCTGAATACTGGAATTCGTTTGAGAATGCATCAGGCATCTCAAAATCAAATGTCGTGTTTATGGGGTCGGCCTCCATATGTGGTATCGGGAAAGAAAACGCTTCCGCACCAATAGTGGTGGGAGCTTCTGCTGTTGTGGTGGTGGGTTCTGAGGTGGCAGCTGCCTAAGGTGCAGCGGTACTAGTGGTGGCCTCTGTAATCACTGGTCTGGACAACCGTATGTGAATAGGTTGTACAGTGGGAGCAGCTTCTGTCTGTGGTCGCTCTGGAGAGGGTTGTGGTGACGGCGACTCTGGCACTTGGAGGCAAGGGATGGTGCCTCGCATGCGCTTACCTGCCCGTGTCCTACTGGGCTTCCTGGCTTTCTTCGTTGTGCCCTTGAATGCCTTCAATTCCTCTCCTGTTAATGCACGCTCGATGGGCAAGTCATAAGCCAAGCACATATACACAATTCTTGTGAGTGCACAACATCCGTTAAGCACTTTTTTACGCTCCCATCTGTGCTGTGCCAGGTACATTTGATCTATGATCCAGCTTGCCAGATCAACTGTTTGAGGTCCCGTACATGCCAAATACAATCCGAACCAGATTCGTTTATGGGGCATGGTAAATCTGTCCTGAGCTGGAAATGCGAAATGTTGCATGCATATCCTTAGTGGCTTTGACAGCTCAGGTGTAATGGCCGAAATCTCCTCCCACTTCGTGACATCCCCACGTTTCATCGGTTCTGGAATCAATCTCTCTCGATCTGTGGGTGTGTGGGTGCCATGGATCTTGATGGCTGCTCTGATTAAGTCCTTAGAGAGATAAAATCTTTTGTAAGGTGGATCATCCACTAGAGTAGGCAATATGAAGGTTCATGGGATGTCCTTATTCTCTGATGCCAGTAAGGTAGTGATTAAGTAATAGCACCTGTAAAAATCCGGTTTGGGCAGAGGATCACTGAAATACTCTGTGAAGCCTGCTCTGGCCCAAACATGAGTTAAATCCTGGGTGCTTTGTAGGGCTTCGAACTCTCTGGAGAAAAACTGGTACTTTCCCCACGTGCGGTCATCAAAAGTCAGAGAGGATTCAAATATAAAGTCCACGTCCGCAAGGGGTCCTGCAAGGCCCTGAAACCAATGAGAGTTCCTGTGTATCTTTTCGGTGTAGCCCATAGGGGGGTTATCGATAGGCATGGGCCCTGGAAATCCCTGAAATTCCGGCGGTGGAGCAGTCGGGTGGGATTCTGCTCGTAGCACGTTGAGGGGCACAGCCGCTACACTGGGGCCTGCTCCTGATGTTCCTTCGTCGGTTTGCATGGTGGCTGGTGCGCTAGTGAGAAAGATCTGCTACAAAAGATTAACACATTAGCATGGAAATTAATCATGATCCCATTAAAGTGAGACCGCAATCCCTTTCCATAACTGATGCGTAACCCGTGTAGCCAAGTGCTGTGATGTGATGGATGCAATGTTTCTTGCAGCACTAGTGCAGGTCTCTAGACACCTATACGTTTCAGATCATGCATACATTTCTTGATGAGATGAGATTACGAGTGGTGTGTGTGATGATGGTGTGTGAATTTATACAAGGTTTAAAGGTTAGTGATTTAGTACAAGGTTGTATGTTAGTCGGGGGGTAGTTAGACAGTGGGTTAGGGGAAGACGGTTGGACACGTTTCGGTATCCATTTCCTAAAGATCTTGGAATGGGTGGTGGGTTTCTGCTGAGCGGTAAAAGGTGGTGTCGGGTTTGGTGGTATCGAGGGATGAGATGAGTTATGGGGGTTATATATTACATGGCTTATGGGTTGAGCTATGATACATGGTTTGGGTACCCAAATCTGCGTGGGCGTGGGTCTATGGGTAAGGTACTTCTTGGCGATCCACATTTGTCGGATGCTCGGACCTGTAGAAGAAGGTCGAGGGGATGGTGGATATCGATTCTGTTTCTGTACTGCCCTTTTTTTGTCGATTTCTGCTTGGCTGGAGTTCTTTAGTGCTTTTTGTCCTTTAGGCACCCATATTTGTCTGGTGCCGCGTCCTTTGGGAGGCCTAAACTGCCTTCCTTGTCGTGTCTTCTGATACTGCCGTCGGTCTGGGTTCCTTTGTCGTGGTTGACTCTGTCGTAGTCGGGGGTGAGAGGTCGGATGGACGCTCTGCTTTGGAAAAGAAGGGAGATCCAACACGTGCGTGACCTGCCCATTAGGAAGTGATGCATTTTGTAACTTTAATCTAGGCCAGTCCGCAACAAGTTTGGAAGGATGAGCACCGCAGGGTGTCGTGCTCATTTGGCCGCTGATGCAACCCACCTGACCTCTGATTGTGCCCTTCTGCCCTTGCAGTTGGGTAACTGTCTCTTCTAGTTTGCAGGAAGTCCCTGGGAAGATCATCGGTCGTCCTTCTGATTGACAACTGTCAGTAGCCAAGCCCGAGTGGGTTGGTGTAGACGTAACGTGACTGGTCTGCCCAAAAATCTTCCTGTCTTCCGTCGCATGCGTTTCATAGGGTCTAGGGTCACAACCGTCAAGCGGAATGCCGTTAGGGAAGTCAAGCGGTATCACTCGCTTCTGCTCTAAGGTTCCAATCTGTAAGGAGCCTTGTCTAAGATTTAGGTCCACTGAGTGATCGTATAGCCAATCTTGGCCAAGGATTAGGGGTTCTATCAGGTCGTCATCATGGCACACTAATAGCTTCGCTGTCATGGTCACCTCCTTAACGAGGATAGGAAGGTCCACCTCACCCATGCAAGGGGTTTCCATGCCTCCTAGGCCTATGAGGTATGCCTCAATTGGCCGCATTTCTATTCCTGAAGCCTTATAGTGGGACCATCTAATCGCACTAGTCGCAGCACCTGAGTCAATCAAAGCCCTGAGTTCTTGGCTATGGTTACCGTGCGCTAGCCTTACTGTAATGAATGGTCTCCTGTCCACTATGCTAGGATGAGTGGTTGACTTTACTTGACACATGGCCATGGGATATCTGGGTGATGTTTCCAGATGGTTATAATGTTCCCTCCCTAGTCCTTGTCTTCTTAGCTTCATGCGCTTAATGCGTTCTATGGCTTCTGCCTGAGCTTCCGCTCGTATTCTATTTTCATCCTCCTTACGCTTCTTTGCCAACGTGAGTCGTCTAAGCATATCCTCAGTAAGAGGTTCTTGATATAGCTTGACTCTACAGCCACTAATGTAATTAGGCATTATATCTCCTTCTAAGGTGGCTAACTGTACTGCTCCACTAGTCGAGAGTCTGTTAATGATCATAGGTCCATAACCTCGCTTTTCTAACTTCCGTGCGTGCTGTTTCAGCGTATATACTAGAACTAAATCTCCTTCTTTTAGGCCTTTATCTTTCATATGTGCATCAAAATATGCTTTCTGTCGCTTCTTCGCAGCGTATATTCCTGCTGCTGCCTTTAGCCTGGTTTCTCCTAATCGTTCCAAGTCCATTATTCTCGCTGATAATTCATGGCCGGTCCACTGATGTTCTTGTGCAACCTTAAGGGTCGGTATCAAGAAGTCCAAAGGAAGCACTGCATTCTGACCAAAAACCATCTGGAAGGGAGTTGCATTGAGTACGGTCTTGTAGGCCACTCGATATGCCCAAACAGCGTGGTCTAGCTGTTTGTCCCAATCTGAACGTTTATTGTTCACGAGTTTCGTCAGTACGTTACAAAGTATCTTGTTAGTGCTTTCAGCTTGACCATTGGCCTGAGGATGATATGGTGCAGATTTCTTGTGAATCACCATAAAATCCTGTAACAAATATTCAATGACTTGGTTTAGAAAGTGAGTGCCTCGATCGCTCACTAACTCTATAGGCAGTCCATATCTTGTAAAGACATTTTCAAATAAGAATTTTGCAGTCGTGTGTGCATCATTCTTCTTTGTGGCCTTTGCCTCTACCCATTTCGTCAGATAATCTGTGGCAACAATAATGTATTCCGCATGTGTACCTTTTGTAGGGGGGTTAATGGGTCCTATAAAGTCTATACCCCACTTAGAAAATGCACGTCCGCCCATCATGGGTTTCAATGGCATTTCATCTCTGCGAGTAGGAAACTGAGTTCTTTGGCACACGTCACATCTCTTTACATAGGTATGTGCATCCATGTGAAGAGTGGGCCACCATAATCCTGAAAAGAGGATGGCTTTGATTATCCTATCTGGTCCAAAATGACCTCCTGCTACACCTTGGTGTGCAGTCTCTAGTATTCTCAGATAATCGCTCTCATGAACACATTGTCTTAGATATCCATCTCGTCCTCTTTTGTATAGATTATCGCCAATAAGTGAGTAGCCTTGAGCTTCCTGCTCTAGACTGCGTTGTCGAGCTAAGGTCATTCCTTGAGGGAATGTGTTCGTCCTCAAGTAGGTCACCAAAGGTTCACTCCAGTCTGGTGTGAGAGTCACATGATATAATGTCGCATGCTCAACTGGTGGTCTTTCACAACAAACATGGCATTCTTTACACAACTTGTAGACATCTGCTTCCATCGTAGGCCAATATACTCCTAATCTATGCAGAGTCTGTAGCGTTCGATGTTTTGAATGATGTTGCTTTAGTGCACCTATGTGTGCTAATTGCAACCAATTCGCATGTTCTGATTCATCTACACAACAAGCAAGGATCTTTTGATTATCTTGTTTATATATGCTTCCTGCCATTATTTGGTACCTCTGAGATTTGGTAATCTCTCCTTCTTTGATCTTTATCCTAGGACTCTTGGGTCCGTATGTCAGAATAGGGACTAACGGCTTAGCCCATTCCGGTGCTATCTCGAGGTTAAACAAGTATGCATCTGGTAGATCATCCGCTACTCCTTGAGGAGCTTCTCCTGAGGTTAATCTTGAGAGGTGTTCAGCTCTAAGATGCGTCTTTCCTTTCCTAACTACCACTTCAAAATCATACTCCATGAGTAATAGAAACCAACGTATCAGTCGTCCGGTGTTACATGGTTTGTTGACTAAATATAATAGGGCTTGATGATCTGTAAAGAACTTGAATTTGTTGGCCAACAAGTAGTGCCTAAACTTCTTTACAGCGTAGATCATCCCTAATCCTTCTCGTTCCGTCGTGGTGTAATTTCTTTCTGCTGCGTTCAATTGTCTGCTAGCGTAAGCTATGGGGAGATCTATGTTACCTTCATTCGTGGGTTGTGCTAACACACATCCTATGGCGTAATTGGATGCATCCACATGTACATGGAATGGCCTACTCCAATCTGGGGTGGTCAATATAGGTGCTGAGCACAAGCGTCGTTTAAGTTCATTGAATGAATTTTCACATTCATCTGTCCACTCAAAATTGGTCAAAAGAGAGTACAAAGGCTTGGCTATGATTGCATACATGTGTATGAATCTCCTATAATAGCCGCAATGGCCCATAAATGCCTGTACCTCTTTCACATTAGTTGGTCTAGGTAATTCTGCAATTACCTTCACCTTTTCTTCATCCGTGGAGATTCCATTTTTTGACACGATGTGTCCTAGAATTTTGCCTTGTCTGACCATGAAAACGCATTTTTCTGGGTTCAAACAAACCTGATATTCTCGACATTTGTCAAATATTCGTCTTAACTCGGGGATATGTGTCTGTCTTACATTTGAATGCGCACATAGGTCATCGACATAAACTTCCAAGCTCTTGCGTAAAAATTCCTTAAAAACATGACACATGAGTCGCTGGAAAGTAGCGGGTGCATTTGTTAAGCCAAATGGCATCACACGAAATGCAAATATGCCCCATTCTGTGGCAAAAGCCGTCTTGTGTTGGTCTTCTGGAGCAATGGCTACTTGGTTATAGCCTGAGAATCCATC
Organism: Ceratopteris richardii; assembly: GCA_020310875.1. Taxonomy (NCBI): domain Eukaryota; kingdom Viridiplantae; phylum Streptophyta; class Polypodiopsida; order Polypodiales; family Pteridaceae; genus Ceratopteris; species Ceratopteris richardii. The sequence goes on along the minus strand of CM035420.1, from coordinate 139,511,041 downwards.
AAGAAAGCTGTAAACTTCCTTGCCCGCAACTCTTTCCAATAGGTGTTCCGTGATAGGAAGAGGATAACTATCTCTAATCGTGGCGGCATTAACTTTTTTAAGGTTAATACACACACGCAATTTTCCATTCTTCTTGGGCACAACCACAATGGGGGATACCCATTCGGTATGCTCAATTTCGTAAATGAATCCTGCTTCTATCAAGCGATCTATCTCCTCTTTAATCTTCGCTGCGTAGTTATCATTATACGTGTACGGTTTCTGTTTTGTCGGTTTTGCATCTGGAGTCATAGGGACTCTATGAGAACATATATCTGGATCTACTCCTTTCAAATCTTTGTAACTCCAAGCAAAAACATCTCTATATTCGCGCAATAGGGCAACTAGTTCTTCCTCTTCTTCAGTCGTCAAATCATGCCCTATGTGTGTGCATTTTTCTTCTTCTCCTTCTATGGCAACTATTACTTTCTTGGTTTTCTCTCGGTTATCGTATACTTGTCCGTCATTCGCCTTTCTATTGGGCATTCGTACCATGATTCTTCTATCGTCGATTTCATATTTCTGGAAATTCTCGGGTACTTCAAACAAAGATTCTTCTTTTTCTGCCATTGTTTCTTTCTTCTTTCTTTTCTTGCCTTCACTCTTGGTAGTCACTTCCGTGGCTAATCTCACTTCATTCGTAATTTCCTCGTGTCTCTGAGTGTGAGTCTCTACTTCATAGAAATATTCTTCCTCTGATGCAAAGGGTGAGTCCATGATAATTGATTCTAAATCAAAATCGCTTGCATCCTCAAATGCATCAGTGTCTGGTTCACACTCTTCTAAAAGTGCATCGCACAGGATTGGCTCTATCGTGAAAACTGAAATGTCATAGCCATCCTTGTCACAGTGGGGTGTCCATTGTTCTTCATTGATGGCTACATCCATGGTTGCTAGAATCTCTGCCCAACCCTGGGGTTCAAACTCCTCATCTGGGAATACTACCGGTGCATAGGCTGGATCTTGAAGGGTTCGTGGATGTTGTTCTGCACCTAAGGTCCTGGCTTCTAATCGTTCTTCCTCTTGCTTGGCTACTTTACACGTCCATAAATGGGTATCCTCATGCAACCAAGAAGGATCTGATTCTAATGAGTGCACGGATTCCGTCTCCACTGGTGTCTTATGGATGGTATTCCATTGTATTGGGGGTACATCTCTATGTGAATAGTCTTTAAGATTGACTTTGGTAGTCACTCCTAAATGTTGCAAGTACAAAGAATTAGTTCCCCAATCTTGTACAATTTGCAACTGACGCATGAATGGTCGTCCCAATATCATCTCATAAGCACGATTTTTTGCAAAGTCACAAATGGCAAAGGTATGCTCAAATTCTACACCACAAGTGGTGAGAGATATGCCTTCTAGTAAGCCTAATGGTTTCTCTATGTGTCCATCAGCCATTTGTAGTTTCATCCTGGTGGGTCTGAGTGCTGGCTTACCCCAACGTTTCCACAAAGCGGTGGTAGCGATGGCTACTCCGGCTCCTGAATCTAAGATGGCTTTCGTGGTGTAGCCTTGATGGGTTATTGGAAGATATGTGTTACCTTCCTCTCCTTCGCTTACGTCTCCAATCTTTTCCACGGGTATCTCTGGTACCTTCTTCTGTGATCCTATCTGAGAGGGTGTGGTAGCTAGCTCAGGGAATTGATTTGCTACGTGCTTCCACAATTCTGGTTTTACCTTTAACAGTTCCTCCAGAGTGAGATTACACTGTACTTTCGTATTCTTGATCACTTCCGTATTTCTAGGGATCACTGATTCTTCATTCCTCACTATTATCGTGGGTGCTCTCATACTAATAGACTTAGCTTCCCAAGGTCCTGTGAACTGAGGTAATTCTTGTAGAGAATTAGATTCAAATCCTGTAGGTTCACTCAGTTGTTCCACCTCTACCTCATCGTATATAGAGGGGATGTCTTGGGGAAATTGTTCCTGCAAGTCGTCTATTTCTCGAATAGGAGGATGAGTTCCTTGTTCTTTTCTCCATTTCTCTTCTTGTATTTCTCTCAAAAATTCATGTGAGTACCTATGTATGGAAGATAGGTTATCTTGACTTTCTGTATTGAGTACTTGAGACAGGGATGGTGCATTCCTTTCCTGTGTCTCTGGAACAGTAGGGTTCCTAGACTGATCCTTTTTCTCTTTGCTTTCTATCAAGTGTTCTAGCCTCTCCATTAGTCCTTGAAAGTGTAGTTCCGGTTTTGCCATGTTATTCCAATTAAGATATCTAGAGGCTTCGAACAAGGCTTGTGCTAACTCTACCATCTTCATGCAAAGTTTAGTTCTCTCAATTTCTAGATCAGCTCGAGGGTAGTTTTTACTCATTTCCGTGACTTGAGGTCCCTCTTTTATTCTAGCCTGATATGCACGAAACATCATGTCTAGATCTTCCGGTATGGGTTCCGCTAAGACTGATCCCGATTTCTGAGCTGGGATTTCTTGGTTTAATTCTTGTGAAGCCAATTCTTGGATTTTGGCTCTAGATTCTCTTAGACTTCCTTCCAACTCACTTATCTTTTTACTCCACTTTCTCTTTATCCTTTCTCTAGAATCTTTCCAAGATTTTGTCTTTTTACTACTCGATTCTGCAACTTCACTAGTTTCGGCTACTTTCTCTTGATTATGTTGTTGGTTTTGTAAGAGTGTCTGGGCTCTGGTTATAGCTTGGATAGGCACGTATGTAGGGTTGGATCCATCTGCGTTATTTACAATACCTATCACGTTGATCGGTGTCACATTTGAAGCGTTAACTGGGTTCTTAGGACAATCTCTGATTATGTGCTCTTTACCACAATCGGCACAAAAGCCTTGTATGCTATAGTACTGTGATTGCCTTGCTATTGGAGGATGTGGACAATCCTTAATGAAGTGATCTCCTTGGCACCTAAAGCATGGTCCTCTAGGGCCCTGTGGTCTCTGTTGTCTCAATTGGGGCCGTGGGTTTGGGTTTGCGTACATCACATTAGTATAATCTGGCTCCCAACTAGGTTCCATTGGTGGACTATCATAATGATATGTCTCCACATGCTCTGGTGACTCCGTGTAATAAGCGGGTGGACTAGTTACATGAGTAGAGTCAAAACTGTTGGAGTTCGGGTCACTTTCGGTGATCAGGGGTGAAGAAGGCACTAAGGCCCTACTTAGGTTCTCTTCTGCAGCAGCGTATTTGACTGAGATGACATTCGCTGGTGGGGGTGGCTGCTGAGCTAAGACGGGTTGAGGTCTCTGTTGAGCCTGGTATGGGTAGTTCTGGGGAGGCCTATAGTAATAAGGCTGAGCATTGTATTGGCCTTGATACCTACCTGGCTGCTGGTATGTTTGTGGGTAGTTCTGTCTCATGGTTTGTTTGTTGTATGGGCAGTCCTGAGCCGTATGATTCGTGTATCTTCTCTCAATTGTACAATATTGGCCACTAGGGTTGGCTTGAGGTTGAGGTGCATTGGGGCACACATTTGCCAAATGATTTCCACCACAAGTGTAACAACGTACGTTCATCGGTAGCTTGGGCACCTGTTTACTAGAAACTCCTAGTTTTTGGGCCACTTTTTCTGCTAGGTCCTCTATCGAATTAGACAATTTTGTGGATGCTAAAGAAGAACAATCTGAGTCCTTATAGACCTTTGAGAGTTCTAATTCATCTCCTAAGTTGTCCTCAATGTCTATACATATTCTTATACACTCTTCTAGCGTTCTGGGTTCTTTTAGGTACACATAAGAGCGTAGTTTAGCGCTCAACAAGCCATCTAGGAACAAAGACACTTGCTTAGCTTGTGAGGGTAGCTCTTGCATTGGACATCGTTCAACATATTGTCTGAACCTACGTCTTGCCAGTCTTACTGTTTCCTGAGGGGTCTGTTTAAAGCTATGAATCAACGAAGACGTGTCATGTCTAACCCAACTTTTAGAGAATTCAGTGATGAATGACTCTAAAAAGTGATGGATGTCTCTAAATTTCCTTTGTTGCAGTGGTTGGAACCAAGTTAAAGCGGTATTCTTTAACGTTAGTCCAAATGCATTGTATTGCGTGAACATGTCTTCAACTTGTTCTGCTCTTAGTACTTGCTTGAATTTTGCGACATGGTCATAGGGATCTCCTGTCCCATCAAAGTAATTTTTCATTGATTTCACTAATTGCGTGGGCCTCAATACTCTTGCGTGCTCGCGTGGTCTAGGTAGAGGAAAATCATCTCTACCACCTAGTATTCCATGATCTCTTTGTCTCTCCGCTCTATTAGTGTTCGAGGTTGTTCTATCTCTCCCTATGGGGTGATTGAAGCTTACTTCCGGTCTCTCGTGATTTCCTTCTCTTTGATTTCCATGGGCTGAGGATGTTCCTACCCCTTGTTGGTTTGCATTCATGTTTGTTCTAGATGGAGGGAATATCAATTCGCCTCTCCATGTGTATGTGTTTTTAGCGCGCTCAGGCACCACAAAGACTCTTTCTGAAGTCTCATCCAGGTATACCACCTTTCCAGGTGTATCTGGGTCCTTGAATTCATAGATTGTGATGATGCCTACCTCACTGGGGTTTTCCTTTCTGTACCTCCAAAAGGCCTCGTCTGTCTCTTTATTTACGAACAACTCGGTGCTCCTGTTATCTTGAGGGATCCACTCTGGGATGAGTACTCTCGTTAATACAGATTTCCCTCTCGGTGTTCTAGGTTCTTCTATCGGTTCTTTTCCTGGAAATTTCGTTTCCGTCTCTAATTGAATTGTGCCAAACTCATTAGTATCGTTGGGCTGTGTACTTAGGATGTACATGGTTCCTTCTTTGTCTATGTAAGCGTCTCTCTCAAACTTCACCACTGGTCTTTCCAATCCAATGGGTTGATCAGGGTTGTGCAGTTGCACCACTTGCCTTCGCAAACCATCCTCATAGATGCGAGCACCTAATCGGTTGGTTCGGAGAAACTCTAATTGCGTTCTATAGGGTCCTTCAGGTTTTTCTAAGTATGCTACATGAGATCCTCCTTCTGGTCTGTCTGCGCTAAATGCCATTTCTGATTCACTTGATTCTGAGCTCAACTCGTAAGGATAACTACTATTCAACTGCTGAGCCCAAGATCGAGCTGTGGTTCTTACACTAGCCTCTGATGATCTAAGGCTTCGTCGGTCTGACTTACCTATGTGTCTCCCTGATCTAAGGTTCATTAATTTCCTTCCTTGCACGCTCAATTACACCCTTAGATCGTCAATGGTCCTTTGTGATTAATTCTTGATTCTTTTTAGTTTATTTCTTTGGATTCTTGTCTTAATATATGCGTCAGGAATTCGACTTTCGTTATGATTTTAAGTTTTCGTTCCGTCAGACTTATATTCTTTTCTTTAGGTTTTCGTCGCACACACCTTTACTTTTAGTCTTAAACTTGATAGAATTAGGTATCTTGAACTTGAGGCGTTCCTATCGTCTTAAATCCACAATGCTACCGTTTATCCTAAGCTAAGAATTGACTGAGGGGGTTGAGTAATCTTCCAACCTCGAGTCGGCTTTTCTGGTTGCTCTGATGCCCTGTTGCCCAAGAAGCCGTGCTTCCCAAGCTCTGCTGTATCCACTGCCTTGCTTGCTTGCCTTGGATTGCCCTTGCTAGACCTGGAAAATTCCAATGTTAGACCAATTCACAAGATGATTAAACACTTGAGCACATACATCTTTTAAATCCCTTCCCTTTTTGCCCAACTTTTTAATACTTGCCCCCTGACTTCCTAGTCCCAAACTAGGTGAACCTCAAATTAGCCTATCCAAAAATAGACGTATCCTTTAAGAAAAAAACAGTTGAGGTCACGTAGTACTCGTCACGAGCTATTAAGCTCAAAAAACGGACTTCGGATGAGAGAGTTACACGCGTTCAGGTCCTGGGGGGTAAAAACTGACAATCCAATTTTCCCTCAAATATGAGCTAAGGGGTCTCCTATGAGTCTAATGGTCCAAAAATTTTCCAAAAATACCCTCAAAATTGGTCAAAAATTGAAGTCCAAAATTTGCGATGGGGGTGGGCAATCGCGATGGTCTGGGACCGTCGCGATGGTCCGAGCGAACCGTCGCGATGGCGTGGGATTTGGACAATCGCGATGGCCCGAAAAGGCGAACAATCGCGATGGTGCGGTCAACGGTCAAAGTTGGACAATCGCGATGGCGCGAAAAGGTGAACCGTCGCGATGGCCCGAGCGAACCGTCGCGATGGCTCGAAGTGAACGATCGCGATGGCGTGAGGTCGAACCGTCGCGATGGTGCGGTCAACGGTCAAAGATGGACAATCGCGATGGTCCGAAGTGAACCGTCGCGATGGTCCGCGATGCGATGGCTTGAGCCAATCGCGATGGTCCGATTTTGGGCTGTCGCGATGGTCCAAAAGTTGAACCGTCGCGATGGTCTATCGTGACACGTGGCACTGTCGTGGCGATGGCGTGGGCCAATCGCGATGGTGCGGGGTCAACTGGACAGTCGCGATGGTCCGAGTGGACCGTCGCGATGGCTCAAGTGAACCATCGCAATGGTCCGAAAAAGCGAACCGTCGCGATGGTCCGGCCGAGCCGTCGCGATGGCGTGAGCCTATCGCGATGGTGTGACACAATCGCGATGGTCTGAGCCAATCGCGATGGTCCACCAAACAACGAATTTTCAAAATGTAATTGTGGTTCCGTGAATGCGCAAGTATCGCCTATCTAGTGGTGTGGTCGCCTATCTCAAAAACCGAAAATTGCAGACCATCGCGATGGTCCGCCACACTCGGAAATCTCTGACAGAAAGTACATTTTTTACCTTTTGGAAGCTTTCCTGATGCTCTGAAGCTCTGTACCTGCAAGAAAACTCAAGAAAAAGCAAGCACATACAATCGCAAAAACTCTCTCTCGCTCTCTCGCATGCACAAATGAGGGGAAATGAGGTGAATGGGTGGATATGGTGAATTTTCTAATTTTTTTGGAAATGGAGATGATGATGCAATGATGAAGATGGAGTGTGGGGAAGGTGAAAAACACTAAAAACTAAGTAAAAACAACAACAAAAACTGAAATTTTTACCTTCCAACGCCACTTCTTGCTATACTCTTACCATCACACATTCGTCCTAGACTCGATCCCCGGCAACGGCGCCAAATTTGGTGTTGCTCTAGCACAATGGTAAGTACCACGTTAAGAAGCTTCACCTCCTTAATGTCAATCCGTGGGAGAGGTAGGAGTGATATGAAGATCGTGAACGTGAGATGATGTGAGAGTGAAGGTGAGAAGCACAAAGATGCACACACACATACACACACACAATGAAGAGACAAGCAAGACACAATGAAAGGTGGAAATTAGCTCTATTACTCAAGAATACTCTTACAAGCTCAAACTAGCTCTATGCTCCTACTAACCAAAATGAACCAACCCCAAAAATGAGCTCTCTAGCTCTTTTTATAGTTTCTAGACTAGTTTTGACCGGTTTCACATCTAGTGACCGGCCTAGTTAAAAAATAGGTCCTAGATGCTATTTGGAAGGGTAAACGGTATCTAAAAATAATGAAATTCGGTACGAGCGTTCTACCTAAGCTCCTCAAGCTCGAGGACTCCTCGGCTTGCACAAAATGGAGCTATGGATTACAAAATGGGGTTTTCTATGATACATATGTTACAATTAGTGATAACAATCACTGTTGAATGTTTGGAGAATTAATAAGAAATGTATTTGTTTGAAAAATTGATCCGCCTGGCTCTCTGCTTCGTCTTTACATGCTTCCGTGGCGTCTGTGCCTCTGACTGCTTCCAACAGCTGTATTTTGGGCAAAATGCAGCGTTCATCCTTTCCAAAAGATGGTTCAGTTCGGGCTACTCAGAAATTGCAGCTTGTACATAGTGATGTCTGTGGTCCTATGCAGACACCTTCTTTTGGGAATTATCTTTACTTTGTGACTTTCATCGATGATTTCTCTAGGCATGCATGGGTATATCCATTGAAGGCAAAGTCCGAAGTGTTCATGTGCTTCAAACAGTTTTTGGTTTTGGCTGAAAATCTGTCAGCATGTAAAATGGGCACCCTCTATTCTGATCGAGGGGGGGAATATATGTCTTCTGATTTTAATGCATTTCTGGCTGAATGTGGGATAAAACACCAGTGTACAGTGTCGTATACACCTCAACAGAATGGAGTTGATGTACGAAAGAACAGGTCACTCATGGAGATGGTGAGGTGTATGGTCAAGAGTCAGGCTTTACCACATAGTTTCTAGCTTGAGATTGTCATGTGTGCAGCATATGTACTTAACAGGTGTCCCACTAAAGCGTTGCAGTCTATCACTCCATATCAGGCTTGGCATGATCGCAAGCCGTCTGTTGCTCATCTACATGTTTTTGGTTGTTTGGCATATGCATTAGTGCCTGAACAACATCGCAGAAAATTGGATGATAAAGCAGTAAAATGTATTTTTGTTGGGCACAGTTCTAAAAGTAAAGGCTATCGTCTGTATCATCCACAGACTAAACGCATTTTGGTTAGCCGTGATGTTGTTTTTGTGGAAGATGTTATTCAGCCATTGTTTTCATGTACTAAGGAGACATCTGTTAGCTCCAAAGACATGTATGATACTTTGCTGCCTCTTTTTACAGGTGGATAGTCTAGTGCTGGTCCTAATGAGGCAACTTCTCAGCCTTTGCAGGTCTCATGTGATGATGCAGATAATTCCATTTCTGATGCAGATTTACATGATGCACTAGTTGATGAGAGAGCTGATATTGAGCAGGCAAAAACTATGCCGAAATGGCTGGTGCAGACTTTACGTGACAGCAAATTAGATGCACCTCTGTCATATCGTACTCGTTTAGGCTCTCATAGTGCCTCTTTTGCATCAAATTGCTATGCTATGGCTGTATCTAGTCTCTGTGATGAGAATGAGCATGTTTCGTTTGATGAAGCACAAAATTTAGAAAATTGGATGGTTGTTATGCAATCTGAATATGATGCAATAATGAAGAATGGTACTTGGTCTTTATATGTGACTTGCCTCCTGGCAAGAAGGCCATTGGCACTAAGTCGGTATACAAGCTGAAGTGTAAACCTGATGGTACAGTTGACAGGTATAAGGCTAGGCTTGTTGCAAAGGGTTATGTGCAAGAAAGAGGCATTGATTTTGATGAGACCTTTGCACCTACATGCCGTATGTCTAGTGTTCAGAGCATTTGTGCACTTGCAGCCCATCATGGTTGGAATGTACATCATTTGGACATTAAAACTGCATTTTTGAATGGTGACTGGCATGAGGAAGTGTATGTTTTTCAGCCCCGTGGCTTTGTGCAGAAAGGGCATGAAAACTAGGTGTGCAGGTTAAAGAAGGCATTATATGGTTTAAAGCAAGCACCATGTGCTTGGTATGAGAAGATACATGCCTATCTGATTGCACATGGTTTTGAGAACAGTCCAATTGAAAGCACCTTATATGTTAAGCGTGCTAATGATGTGCTTCTAATCATTGTGGTTTATGTTGATGACATGCTCTTCATTGGTCCTCATGAGAGGCATATTACTGATTTTAAGGCTGATTTGCATGCCTCATTTGAGATGTCTGATTTGGGGCATTTGCATCACTATTTGGGCATTCAGTTTATGCAAGTTGATGATGGAATGGCTTTGTGTCAAACAAAATATATTGACACATTATTGCAGCATTTTGGCCTTGAAGATTGTAAGCCTATTGCCACTCCTATGGAGACGGGTTTACGTTTGAGTCTTCATGATGCTTGAGATGCATTTGATGCTGTTCTCTATCATCAAGCTATTGGATGCTTGATTTACTTATGCATTACTCGGCCAGATATTCAGTTTGTTGTCTCACAGATTAGCAGGTTTATGCATTGCCTAGGAGTCAAGCATTGACAGGCGGTTAAGTGCATCTTTTGCTACTTGAGTGGTACTCAGTTACTTGGCTTGTTTTATCCCAAGGGGGGATCACTACCGCCATATTTGCATGTTTTTTCTGACTCTGATTGGGTTGGTTGCTATGACACTCGTGTGTCCACTAGTGGCTTTTGCTTCATGCTTGGTAGCTCATGTATATCTTGCTTGAGCAAGAAGCAGCCTACTGTGGCCACTTCCAATTGTGAAGCTGAGTATAGGGAAGCTTTCACAACTATTGTTGAGTGTGTGTGGCTAAGATGCCTTATGGCTGATTTGGGTGTTGGTCAGAATTCTATCACCACCATCTTCACAGACAGTTAGAGTGCATTGGCAATTGCAAGGAACCATGTGTTCCATGCTCACAGTAAGCACATTGAGGTGCATTATCACTATGTCAGGGAGAGGTTCTCTGTTGGGGAGATCAGTTTGGCATATGTGCCCACACAGGAGAACATTGCAGACCTTTTCACGAAGGCTTTGCCTAGGGAGAAGTTTGAAGCTTTCCGCAAAGCTTTGGGCTTACTTCCTTTTGTGGAGTGACTTCCACATAGCTTGGCACTTCCTTATACATGAGTGCCAGCTACTTGTTCACCGCATCACTCCCAGGGGGGATTTGTTGATATATTTAGGTAGTGTTGTGTGTGAACACTCTAGAACCACCGGGGCACTTTTTTCCCTCTTTAGGAGGTTTTCTTCCCCCGGCTTGTATATACGCCTATTGCCCTAATGGGCTACTTATCTTTGTACATTCTCTAGTAATACATTCAATATTGTGTGTTGTACTCCAAGCTTCTTCTCCTTCCTTGTGATGTTCGCGTGCTTCCGCAGACGTCTATCTCCAACAGATATGAATAGTACAAGTTGATTGTTATGAATGACTATGACAAAGAGATCATAGATAAGCAATGTAGATCTATTGTATTAATGAAGAATGTTGTACAAGATCATAGGCTTGAGAATCATAGCCTGATGATGGTGAGTAGTGTAGGTTACAATGTAGACCTCATTGTCTTACAATATGGCAATGGAGAACTTGGGAATAGAGTCACTACTCGCGACTTTTACAAATCACTTTTTATAAGTGCTACATTCAAATTTGAATTTGAATTCAACTTTTGGCTCTCTCTAAAATGATCCACCAATCTAGGAACTATTCTCTCTACAAATATTCTTTCAAGTTAAACAAGCTTTTACAAATGGTAAAAGGATAAAATCTTCATAGCAATGGTTTCCATGGAGCTTCAATTGTTCATGAACTTCTAGCCAAATGTGTAGGCTTGCACTTTGCACCAACAATCTTGTTGTTGATATATTTAGGTAGTGATGTCTGTGAACACATTAGGACTATTGGGGCACTTTTTTCCCTCTTTAGGAGGTATCCCCCCCCCTTGTATATACACCTATAACCCTAATGGGTCACTTATCTTTGTACATTGTATTAGTAATACATTTAGTATTGTGTGTTGTGCTCCAAGCTTCTTCTTCTTCCTTCTGTTGTTTGCATGCTTTTGAAGACCTCAAATTCCAACAATTGGTATCAAAGCAAGTCACCGCTTCATCAAGGGTGTCCTCAACACCCCTCTGGTCATAGTCTCAAAAACGCACAAAAGTTGGTGAGCATACTCAGCATGATTAGGAGTTCAAAACCACTTTGCTTTGTGGTGTCAAAATTTTGATCTGAGCTCATTTCGGCCTTCGAATGCACTATCGCAATGCTTGTGCAAGAAATTTCATCTTTTATACAATCATTTTTTTGCATCAGGGTATTTTAGTCCATGGCCATGGATGAAAGCAATGATGTATTTCGTATGTTGGCTATTGAGGATAAGTTGGATGGTACCAATTACCCTTTATGGGCTTATATGATACATCATGTATTGGTTGCAAAAGGATTGTGGAATATTGTGCAGGGTGTTGAAAAATGTCCTATTACACTTGCAAATATAGCTACTGAAGCTTATGCAAATGGTGTTGAAGATGGTGATATTCTTCACATTCATGTTTGTGTTGCAATTCTTGTTGCACCTACTGGAGAGCAACTTTGTTGGGATGGTAAAGATGCTCAAGCACATGCATTGATAGCCTTGTCTGGGTAAAATTCTCTAGAGTAGACTTATGTGAGGGTGCTTATGCTCTCTAGACAAGTAAAATGTGTTTGGCCTAGTGGTTATGTCATATGGATGAGAATAAGGACGTCTTGGGTTCAAGTCCTATGAGAGTCATGGGAAAGTTTTTGCCACAAGAGCTCTAGAGCCTTCTAGAAGCATTCACTTGAGTTAACTTTAGTTAACTAAGAGGTTCTAATGAGATAACACTTGATATTGTAGCTTGAGATCTAGAATACACTTTGCTTTCTTTAGACTCTAGACTAGTCTCTAAACCATGGCATAGGAAGTTGACTAGTCTTCAATCAGGCTATGTCAACTCAAAGATGGTCCAATTTTAAATCAGACTATAGCCAAATTTTCAATTGGATTAGTTCCACTTTGCACTTTGAATATGGTTGAATGTCCTTTTGTAAGTTTTTGAATAATGTTTCTTTGATTCCATAGAGTAAACTAGGGGTTCTTCTTATCCTTAACCTTTTTTTGTAACTATTCTATAGTGACAAATGCACAACATGATACATTTCCTCCTGTAGTGATTTCACAAGCATAGAGGTCTTACAATTTCACCACATAAAGAAACCACTCAACACTTATGAGGGGGATGCCATTACACACAACTAATTCTCCTTATGGTAATAGAAGGATTCTACCCTAAAGGAAGCTTATGACATTAGGTTCTGCTCATACGGATTTGAGATTGGACAATATTTGGTCATTCAAGTGTAGGGCAGAAGTCTTGAGAATAAACTTAAGCAAAGATTCTTATGCTCTATAGATAAGGAAAGGTGCTTGGCCTAGTGGTTAATTCATATGGATGAGAAGGAAGAGATCTTGGGTTCAAGTCCTGAGAGACATGGGACGGGTTTTTTCCCCAAGAGCTCTAGATCGTTTTAGAAGCATCCACTTAAGTTAACTTGAGTTGCCTTGAGTTAACTTGAGTTAACTTGAGTTAACTTGAGTTAACTTCAGTTAACTTGAGTTAACTTGAGTTAACTTGAGTTAACTAGGACACTTGGAACACATGTAGTTACATGGCTGACACTTGGATGGTTAGTATCCAACTGCCACACATTGATTCCATATATCTTGCAACACTACTTATTCTGTGTCAAAGAGAAGAAAGAGCAAATCATGGAGGAGGTCATTCTTGACCCCATTGAAAAGGTAATATATGATATCTAAATTTGATGATTTTTATTTATATGTATTGTTTGGAGTATGGCCTATATGTATACAGATTCAAAATTGACAATCTACCTCAAAATTCACTTTGGGGAGCATCCAAAGTAGCCACCAAACATGTTTCTAGTCGATGATAACCCAGCCACTAGTCAACTTCGGATGCATGTTGCTCTTCATTCAAGTGTCCAATTTTGATGATTTTTAACTTGCTCAAAAGCTCTTTTCTAATTTCTCCAATGATATATAGAAACAAAGGAGATTTAGTAGGTGTATGTAGAGAATTTGTTCTTAGCAACGATCTCTTGAGCTTGTAAAAGTATGAAATTCATACTTAGCCTTGTAATTTTGTATATGTAGCACATGATGTGCCTTAGGCAATTTGGTATATGTATATGTGGCAATAGTTGGTGCCTTATGGACATTTATTTATGCACATTTTTGTGCTCTTGTTTCATTATCCCCCAATGTTAAGGGGACACATTGTTGGGGGAAGATTCAACACCCCTATGCAGCCTTGGAAGGTTTTAGGCCCTCATAGGTTGTTTTCCATAGTGACCTTGAATCACTATTTGCCTCTAATGCAAAATAGAGATGTGGAAAACTAATGAAACTTTTTAGAATGAAAGTAGACACTCTTAGCTACCATAGCATTTTAAAACACTTGATTTGGATACTCCAATAAGGAGAACCAACCTCTTCTAGTTAGACTATTTGTTGATACTAATGTCTGCCTATGTGCAGAGACGCACCTTGGCTATTTACAACTTCACTCAAAGGTCACTTAGAGTATAGTCATGAAATTAACACCCCATTGAATAGACTCTTTAAATAATCAAATACAAGTGAAATCACTTGAAATGGATATCAGAAGGAGTTACAGCCAAAACAGAATAGTGTTGGAAACTATCTCACTCCTTAGAGAGGTAGTGAGCAATGGCTAACTACAGAGAAGAATAAACTAAGAAAATGACTAACTAAGCAAGGGGCATGCATATAGCAACTTCCTTACACTCCATGGTAACTCTAGGAAGAGAGTATAGGTCATGGACTTCACTTAATGACTTTGATTCATACATATATAGGTTGTCCAAAAGTGCTCCTACAATTTTGCAAGAATCTCTCAATCAACCTCTTTAACATTTCTGGTAAGCTATGATTTAGGAAAGTGATTGAGGCTTCTTGATAGCTGAAATTCATTATATGAAGCCTCTAATTAATAGGTCCACTTTTCATCCATGCTACAGAGATTTTAGCTATGATTTAGGCAAATATTTGGAACACTTGCATGCCAAAACCTATCAGACTACACGACTACTAGACCATGAGAAAAACACTGAAGAGACACCAGATTGCATAATCCCTAAGACTTTTAGGCCATCGAAAAAGTACCGAAAAAACACCAAAAAAACATCAAAGAGACACCAACTTCACAACCCTTGAGACTTTTAGGCCACTAGAAAAATACCAAAAAAACACTGGAATAAATTTTGGTCATCTTCAAGGCTTGATTTTTAACACTCTCCCTCAAGCCTTGAATATAAATCTACCATTCCAATGCTTCTTTTGAATTTTAGTAGCTTCATTCCTTCCAATCCTTTTGTAAACATATCTGGAAATTGATCTTTGGTACTTACATGTTCCACATTGACCTCTTTTGCAATCACCATCTCTCTTATGAAGTGATAATTTACTTCAATGTGCTTGGACCTAGCATGAAAAACTGGATTCAAAGTTCGGTGTACACTGCTCATATTGTCGCACATGTTTGGAATCTATTTTACCTGCAAGTTCAAGTCTTTAAAGAGCTTCTTTAGCCACATAATCTCACATGTGATGAGGGCTAAGGCTCTATATTTAGCTTCGGTGGAAGATAGGGCTATTGTTGGCTACTTCTTAGAGCTCCATTAGATAGTCTTACTTCCAATCATGACTACATAACCACTTGTACTTCTCTTATCATCTTATGAACCTGCCCAATCTGCATCACAGTAGGTTTTCACCTGCAAGTCCTCATCACAAGCATAGAATAAACCTTCATTTATACTGCCCTTGAGATATCTAAGAACTCTCTTGGCCACCATTAGATGTTGCACTTTGGGAGCTTGCATAAATTGTGAGAGAACTCCTGCTACATGTTTGATGTTTGGCCTAGTAAGATTTGTGTAGTTCAAAGATCCTACAATGGATCTGTACAAAGTAACATCTTTCAATGTCTTCTCCCTCATTTGCACTCAGCTTTACATTTATCTCCAATGGGTTTGCAATTGTCTTGCAATTACACATGCCATACTTGGTTAGTACATCAAGAATGTATTTTCTTTGAAATGACATTTATACCTTCCTCCTTGTAAATTATTTCTATGCCTAGGAAGTACTTCAATTCTCCAAGATCTGAGATCTTGAATTCTTCTCCAATCTTGTTCTTGATCTCTCTAATTCCTACTTCATTATTCCCTGTAAGAATAAGATCATCGACATATATGCAAATGTCGACAACCTGATTACCTTCCTTCTTCATATATAATGATGAGTCCGCATCACTTTGCTTATACCCACATTTGGCCAAATATTCCACTAACCTTTGCTTCCATGCCCTTGGTGCTTTCTTTAGACCATAAGGAGCCTTCTTTAACCTACACACATGATGTGGATACCTCTGATCTTCAAAATCTTTGGGCTTCTCCATGAAAGTCGTCTCCTCTAGGTCACCGTTTAAGAAAGCATTCTTCACATCTAGTTGGTGGATCCTCAAACTCTTTGAGGCTCCAATTTCAATGAGATTTCTTACTGTAATCATCCTTGCTACAGGGTTGGTGTCTCCTCAAAGTCAATGCCATAGGTTTGTGTAAAATCCTTGGCTACGAGCCTTGCTTTATACCTAGATATGCTACCATCTCAATTTCTTTTCACCTTGTATACCCATTTGTTGTCAATAACCTTCATGTCCTTGGTTTTAGGCACCAATGACCAAGTCTGGTTCTCCTTGAGTGCTTTTACCTCTTCATTCATGGCTTGGTTCCATTCTTCATACTTGCTTACATCCTCAAAACAATCAAGCTCTTCACATGAAACTATTTGACTCATATGTGCATAGTGTTTAGCAATGAAAGAGTCATAAGTTAATCGTTGAGCTGGATATCTCTCTCTTGTTGAACTTTTTCTCTCTTGAGGGGCTCGAATGAATCTTTTTCTTCTTTCTTTTGATGTATTTACACTTGGAGTTTCTATTTTTTTTTAACTCTTCCTCACCATTGCTATCCATGTCTGCCATAGGATTACGCCCATCATCCTTTTCCTCCATGCATTTGCATCATGTAGAACTTTCTTCACTTGAAGTAGGCTTGCTTCTCACTCTCCCTATATTGCTGCCCTCTTATGTTGTTCTTGAAGTTGAAGGACTAGAAATTTCCACACTTTCTTGGTCTTCTACATGTCTCCTTTAGTATCATGTATATCTTCAACCTATAATGAAATCTTTCACACCATACCATGGAAACAATTCATCAAAGATAACATCTCTAGATATCTTCAATTATTTGGTTTTAGGATCATACCATCTAAAAACCTTTTTCTCTCTTGAATACCCAATAAAAATGCACCATTCAGCTGTTGCTTCAAGTTTATGCCTCAGTTCATAAGGCACGTGCACATAACATGCACAATTGAATATCTTGAGGTGAGATAGATCTGGTTTCTTACTATACCATGCTTCATATGGACTTAAAGCATGTACACCTGAGTGGGGTATCTATTCATGATGTATATGGTTGTACTTAGTGCGTCTACCCAATAGCAGTTGTGCACATTCATCTCATTGAGCATCGATCTTGCCACTTGAGTTATGTGTCTATTTTTTCTCCATGCAATCCCTGCATGTATATTGTCTCATGATGCTATTATGACTTAGAAATTTAGAAAAAATCTTAGAGAAGTATTCTCCCCCTCCATCAGATCTAAGGATCTTTATGTACCTGCCCATTTCCTTTTCAATAAGTGCTTTGAAGACTTTAAAGTGACTAAAAACTTCCACTTTTGACGTCATACAATACAACCATGTCATTTGTGTATGATCATCAATGAAGATAACAAAGTATCAATTGCCTCCCAATGAGGGTTCTTTGGTCGGTCCCCAAATGTCGATGTGCATGACGTCCAATGGAAATTTTCTTCTTTATGTACTCTTTTTGAATGGAAACCTTGCTTGCTTCCCGAATTGACATGCTTCACACAAGTGTTGCATACTTTGAGAGTGGAAATTTGAAAGACCACTTACCACTCCTCTCCTTTGCATATCCTTCAGCTTTTGAAGGTTTATGTGGCCAATCCTCTTGTGCCACAAATCCACCTGAGCTATTTTCTTACTACCAATTGTCAAATAGACTATATGTGATGAGGGTGGTTTTACCTCCATGGTGAATAGTCTTCCTTCCTTCTTTCCTTTAGTTATCAGTTAGTAGCCTTGCTTTGGGCATTCGACAAAACATCCTTTGTTGTTGAACTTGACTACATGCCCTCTTTCAAGCATCTGTCCAACTGATACTAAATTCTTTGTGATTGTTGGTACATGTAACACATCTTGAAGACACTTTGCATTCTTATTTTCATCCAAAGTAACATCACCTATGTGTCTGATCCTATGCTCGGTGTCATCCCTTGGTTCTACATGCCCTTGTGTGCTTGGTTCATGCAAATTACAAAACATTTCCCTATTGCAACTCATGTGATTTGAACATCTCCTATCGATGTACCATGTGGTTTCTATGCCTTCTCTTCTATGATTTCTTTGCATCATGGCTTAGAGATTATCATTAAGTAGAACTCTGATTGTAGGCATCTTTGCCACAGGAGAGAAAGTTTCTTCATAATCAATTCCCTGAGTCTGTGCAAAGCCCTTTGCCACAAGCCTTGCCTTATGCCTGTTAATGGAACCATCATAATTCTTTTTTAATTTGTAAATCCATCTTGAACCTATTATTTTCCTTGATGAAGTCTTGGGAACCAATTCCCAAGTCTTGTTTTCCTCAAGTTCAATTTCCTCTTCCATTGCATGCTTCCATTATGATTTCTCCTTGGCTTCCTCAAATGTTGAGGGTTCCTCTTGATTTATGTCATGTGCTATATAGATTGAATGCTTAGTAACTAGAGAAGTATCAAAACCATGCCTCTCCGGTTTTCTTTTCTCCCTCATGGACCTTTCTAGACCATGATGTGATGGTTCTACCTCTTGTCCAAGCTCCTGCACTTTAGCTTTACCTTTAGAGTTCCATGCTTTGATCTTTTCTATCTGAGATTCTTCATCATCTTCTTAGATATCATGCTTTTCAACTTTAGGATGATTCTCCTTGACAAGCTTTGGGAAATCTTCTTAAGATCATAAGGTGTTGATCTTCCTGCATGAATGTTCATACCAAGAACTATTCTCATCAAACACTACATCTCTACTAACCAAGAAACCTTTGTTAGTTGGGTTGTATAATCTGTAGCCCTTTAGGTTGTTGTCATATCCAATAAATACACACCTTTCTGCTTTTGGATCCATCTTCCCTCTAACCTGTGAAGGAACATAGCATAAGCAATACATCCAAAAATCTTGCAACGATCCAAGCTTGGTCTCCTTCCATTCCAAACCTTATATGGTATCATGTCATCAAGTGACTTTGAAGGCAACTTGTTGATTAAATAGGTGGTTGTGGATATAGCCTCAGCCCATAAATAATTAGGTAAATGTTTATCATTTAACATAGACCTTGCAGCTTCAACAATTGTCCTATTTCTTCTCTCTGCCACTCCATTTTTCTCTAGAGTATGCATTGTAGTAACTTCTCTCTTGATTCCCCTTTCTTGGAGGAAAGAATCAAATTCATGGGAGAAGTATTCTCCCCCTCCATCTTACATTAGCCTCTTTAGTGTTTTACCTGTTTGGTTCTCCACAAGAGCTAAATACCTTTTGAAGCATGAAAAGACTTAATCCTTGTGCTTCATAAAGTATATGATAGTCCATCTATTGCAATCATCAATGAAAGAAACATAATACCTTGATCCAAATATTGAAGTATCCTTGCTAGGTCCCCATACATCTATGTGGACCAATTCCAAGAGGTCTCCATGCATATATCCTTTTTTCATGAATGGTAACCTATGAGACTTTCCAAACCAACATGCATTACACTTATAAATCATATGTTTCTTTGACAAATTAGGAAGCCCAGATACACTTTGGTCCCTACATATTTGCTTTAATGATCTTTCACCAATATCTGCTAACCTCTTGTGCCATGCTTCCAATTCTGTGTGTCTGATTACCATAATTAAAGAGACACAAATTCTTTGTGTCTTGTAATTCAAATGTAAATAATCTACCTATCTTTTCATCCTTTGCAATCCTCCTCTATCCTTGACTCGGATCTTCAAAAAATGCTCCTCCTCTTGTGAACCTGACTTATAAGCCTTTCTCCACAATCTGCTCTACACTTATCAAATTCTTTGTGATTGTAGGACCATAGAGTACCTTGCTAAGTAGGTTGATATCAAGTTGTTTTACATAATCCTTATGGATTCATACTATATGATTACTAAGGGGAAGGAGATATATCTTCACTATAAGGAATGTGCACAAGCAATCGTTTTAGGAAGTTGCATAGAGGATTACGAGAGATACATTATGAACATCTACAATGTACTGAAGGTTTACTTACCTTCAAAATAGTTTCTCATTATGAGTAGGAAACTATGGGGTATCATGAGGAATACCCAAAGAGTGACTGGTTTCACTCATGCACATCACTTGAGTAAGTAGTGCAACATTTTTGTTATACTACTAGGGAAACCAATTAGATGGGATCATGGAGATGGGTTTCATGAGAGAGCATTAACGGGTGCTAATGTGATTTGAGTGATAGTTACGAAGACCATAGTCATGGCACTATCTCTATGATTTAGATCATAGATCCCTAGGTGAGGAATATTTGGGGTACCCAATACATATATATATGTTTGGGTCTAGCGAGAGGTACTTAGATGCAGTCTTGGTACCTTAAAACAATTTAGTTTGGAATAGGACGGGATATCCACTATCACATGTTGATTGGAACCAAACTAAACTAGGTCAAGGATATGGGATTCATTTGATTCCACCTATATGAGTTGAGGTCATGAGATTCATTAGGGTCCACTTACATATTCCATTTTATATATATATATATATATATATATATATATATATATATATATATATATATATATATATATATATATATATATATATATATATATATATATATATATATATATATACATATATATATATATATATATATATATATATATATATATATATATATATATATATATATATGGACTATACATTCAATTTAGTGTAGGTATACCACCATAAATTAGAAGAAGGTGTGAGGAGATGGATTGGAACTTGATGAAGATGAAGTGGTGTTCATCTTTGCACTACACCAGCCAAATGAACTCTAGAGATATGTGGTGGGCCCTTTTAGCTTGCCAATGGATTTATTAGACACCCTATGTACCTTGGAAGATCACTTACAAAAAGATGAATAAAAATAGATAAGTTTGACTAAAAGTCAACTAGGCAAGACTTTTTATTTTTGAAGGATGACCTTCAATATTTTACTCAGTGCTCTTTCTTTGATCAAAATTGACCAGTGAGCTTTTAGACAAATCTAATTAGGAAGAAAAGCAACCTATTGGAAGTTATTTCACTGAAAATGATCGATTTTATGATGAGAAATTAATTTAGCAATCCACCTATGTAAACCCAAATTTTTAGGAGGCCGGAAATATGAATACACAGTGAAGCTCTAATGAACATTACTCACAGTTCATAGATCCAAATGAAATGAAAATTTGTAATCTAAAAGTAAGCTTAGAGAGCTACCATTATCACGTTAAAGCATTGGAAAAAATAGATTATGCTAAGAGAAATCCTTTTTGCAATCTAACTAAAAAGCTGAGAACTATGACAGTGAACAGTGCACTCACATATGCATGAAAATATGGTCACAATTGATCATGAAAACAAATGTATATTGAGTGGAAATTACAATGGACTTGCTGGTACATGTGTGTGCTTTGAGATCACACTCTAATATGGGAAGAAGCTCTTCTAATGGAGACATGTCCCACAACTAAAAAAGTCATGTATATATAGTGAATGTTGGAGCCAAGATTTGAATTTGAAATCAAGCTCACTAAATCACTTTCCCTATCTTTTAGTGATTGATTCTCCAACTAATTCAATCATGAATTTGTGGAGTTCTTTTCCTAATCATCAATTGGATTCAACCACTTTTGATTCTTTACCTTTTACATCTGATAATTGCTCAAGAAGTTAAAAGGATGCGTTCATAAGTGAACTCTTCATGTCTTCAACATTTGCTTCAATGATAACATAATTTTTATGATTTGAGAGACTCAAGACAATACTTAGACTTGTCATGTACTTGATTCAACAAAAGGGTCCACTCATATGGGACAGTGGAAACGACTTCCATTTGAGTACTCTTCTTCTATGGTCAGGGAGAAAAGGACTCATCATTCATGGTGGCATATCTTACTAGATCATAGGAGAGCTCTTAGAGATCATTTCTTTAGTATGGATCTATTTATTATGGTATCATGTCATATCAATGATGACCATTTTAGTAGAGGGATATTTTGGAAGGAAAAACATAGAGAACTTATGTGCATGCTCTCAATTTTGGATCAGTAGAGCATTTGGATTCAATAGAATCTCTTTCAAAGGAGAAGGGAAAGTGGAATAGATTCCACTACTAGAGGTCTTTTCCTTAGATGAGATTAAAGAAAGAGAAAGTTTGTCTCACTTTTAGATTGTCTAGATAGAAGTGGTGCCCTTCTATCTAAGGCAATAGGGATATCAGTTAATCATGGTGGTTAGATTGAGTCTCACATGGAGACTCTAACGAGAAGCACTTATGTTTGTTTCCAATGATGGTCCTTGACTAGATGAGATGATCCAGTTATTGACATTAGTGAGACTCAGAATAGAGTTATGACTCTTCTTTTTAGGGTTTCTAGGGGATAGGGATAAATCTAACCTTTTGTGTTACCAAACTCTTGGTTGTTGCTTCATCATGAGGATGATGACTGAGCATCAATTAGGAGGATTGGAGCCTTATGGATTATCTAAATCTCATGAACACTTCGGACTTTGCTTTCAATGGATATACCCATGCATGCCTGGAAAAATCATCAATGAAATTCATGAAGTAAAGGTAATTTCCAAAAAGAAGGTGTCTGCATAGGACCACAGACATCACTATGTAGAAGCTACAATTTCTTAGAAGCCCGAATTGAATCATCTTTCGAAAATGAGGAACGTTGCATTTTGCACAAAATACAGCCTTCACAAACATGTTTTCCAGGTGCCTCAAGTTTGGGCAAAGAGGACACCATTTCATATTTCTACAGGCGTAGCAAACTAGAAAAATTCAAATGACCAAAGCGTGCATGCCAAAGATTTGCATCTGACATAGCCTGAGAATCATGTACTGTACATGCCAAATCATTCACAGATCTTTCATAGTCTATGAGCTTATACAACCCATGACATAAAATGCCAGAAGCAATAATCACATCGCCATTTGACAAATCATGAACTATACACCTGTCATCAACAAATTTCACAACCAAGCCAATCTTGGCTAAAGCTAAAACTGATAACAGATTCTTCTTGATCCCTGGCACAAATAAAGCATCTCACAAAGTGAAAGAACTACCATCAGCAGTAGTCAAAATGATCTTACCAACTCCCATGATAGGATAAAAGGAGTTGTTGGCACATTTGACAATATTCCGTGTAGGGGCAGGCTCGAGTGAAGTGAAGAAACTGTGTTGTGAGGTGATATGTTTGGTTGCCCCACTATCAAAGTACCAAACATCTGAGTCTACTGCAGACATGCACTACTCATGAGAAGATGGGTCAAAACTGCAAACAGTAGTAAACACCCATCCTTCATCCTGCACAAGGTTAGCAGACTCTGTTTTTGGAGGAGAGGCCTCTGTAACAACCATTCTAGCCTCTTTTTTCTTTGCATCTTTTGCAGCCAGTTTAGGACAGTTCTTTATGATATGATCATTTCCTTTACAGTACTTGCAAAACAATTTCTGCTTTTCTGATTTCTTCTCATCCTTGTCTTCCTTTTTTGAATGTGCAGAATTAGTAGATTTCTGCTTACTAGTTGAAGAGCTCCATTTTCCTTTGCCCTTCTGACTAGCCATGAAAGTTTGATCTACAACATGCATAATGGACCTATTCTGCCTCGATTGATCTTCTTGCAGCAAAACAGAGACTAACTCTTCAAATGACAAGGCATTTGGATTGCCTTTCATCATCAACCAAAGAGTAGAGGCAAAACTCTGATACGAATCAGGAAGACCATTCAGAACGGTCTGCAGAAGCGAGCTATCTAGTATAACTTCATCAATAGAAATCAACTATTCCTTCAAGTCTTTGATCTTTGTTAGAAAATTGTCCATAGAATCACCTTCATTCATGTGCTCACTCTCCAACTGTTTTCGGAGGTAAGCAACACGAGCCTCATTCCTATCTTGGTACAATGTCGTAAGTGTATCCCAAGCATCCTTAGCTGTTCTGCAAAAGCAAATGTGAGGAATAATGGCACGTTTGATAGACAAAGCTATCAATGCATGTGCCTCAGCATCTCTGCCATCCCAACAAATTTTCTCTGTAGTAGGTCCAACAGAAACCGCAGCATGAACATCTTTATTGGATGATATATGTCCTCGTATATGGATGTGTGTATGATATATGCATGTGTGTATGATTTATGTCCTCAAAAATAAAGATATATATAAAACTATAGACATATTGCCCGAGCTTCATGTTCTAACCTTAAAGAGCATGTTTTCATCTCTATGGTGGGATTCACCTCATATTCCAATTGAATAGAGGGGAATCTTTTGTTGATATATTTAGGTAGTGATGTGTGTGAACACTCTAGGACTGCCGGGGCACTTTTTTCCCTCTTTAGGAGGTTTTTTTCCCCCAACTTGTATATACGCCTATTGCCCTAATGGGCTACTTATCTTTGTACATTCTCTAGTAATACATTCAGTATTGTGTGTTTGTGCTCCAAGCTTCTTCTACTTCCTTGTGCTGTTCGTGTGCTTCCGCAGACGTCTATCTCCAACAATTGGTATCAGAGCAGGTCGTCGCTTCTTCTAGGGTGCCGTCGACACTCCTCCGTTTGCAGTCTCAGATTCGCACGAAATTTGGTGAGCATACTCAGGGTGTTTCCGAGATCAAAACTGCTTTGCTCTGTGGTGCCAAAATCGCGATCTGAGCTCGTTTCGGCCTCCAAACGCACTATCGCAGCGCTTGTGTAGGCTATTTCGTCCTTTTGTGCCAAAGGTATATACCAGTTTCTGTTCGCCAGTTTAAGCGTCTCAAAGTTTGCTACAGGTCTAGCAGAACTCGTCTCGACAGTTCCGTTCAACTTTTTGAGATACAGTCAATTTTCTGCATCAAGGTATTTTAGTCACCGGCCATGGCTGAAAGCAGTGATGTATTCCGTATGTTGGTTGTTGAGGATAAGTTGGATGGTACCAACTACCCATTATGGGCTTATATGATGTGACATGTACTGGTTGCAAAAGGACTGTGGAACATTGTGCAGGGTGTTGAAAGACGTCCTTTTACACATGCGACTACAGGTACTACAAATACAGGTGCTGGAGGTACTGGAGCTGATGAAGATGGTGTCGAAGATGATATTCCGCAGATTCCTGTTCGTGCTGCTGTTTCTGTTTCACCTACTGCAGAGCAGATTCGTTGGGATGGCAGAGATGCCCAGGCACATGCATTGATAGCTTTGTTTGTCAAACGTGCCATTATTCCTCACGTTCGCTCTTGCAGAATAGCAAAGGATGCTTGGGATACACTTACCACTTTGTACCAGGCTAGAAATGAGGCTCGTGTTGCTTACCTCCGAAAACAGTTGGAGAGTGAGCACATGAATGAAGGTGATTCTATGGACAGTTTTCTTACAAAGATCAAAGACCTGAAGGAACAATTGATTTCTGTTGATGAGGTTATACCAGATAGCTCACTTGTGCAGACCGTTCTGAATGGTCTTCCTGATTCATATCAGAGTTTTGCCTCTACTCTTCGGTTGATGATGAAAGGCAATCCGAATGCCTTGTCATTTGAAGAATTAGTCTCTGTTCTGTTGCAGGAAGATCAGTCCAGGCAGAACAGGTCCATTATGCGTGTTGCAGATCAAGCTTTCCTGGCTAGTCAAAAGGGCAAAGGAAAATGGAGCTCTTCTACTAGTAAGCAAAAATCTGCAAATGCTGCACAATCGAAGAACCAGGATAAAGATGAAAAGAAATCAGAAAAGCAGAAATTGTTCTGCAAGTACTGTAAAGGAAATGATCATATTATAAAGAACTGTCCAAAACTGGCTGCTAAAGAGGCAAAGAAGAAAGAGGCTGGAATGGTTGTTGCAGAGGCCTCTACACCAAAAACAGAGTCTGCAAATCTTGTGCAGGAAGAAGAATGGGCGTTTACTACTGTCTGCAGTTTTGACCCATCTTCTCATGATCAGTGCATGTCTGCAGTAGACTCAGATGTTTGGTACTTTGACAGTGGGGCGACCAAACATATTACCTCACAGCGCAGTTTCTTCTCTTCACTCGAGCCTGCCCCTACAGGGAATATTGTCACATGCGCCAATAACTCCTCTTATCCTGTTATGGGAGTTGGTAAGATCATTCTGACTACTGCTGATGGTAGTTCTTTCACTTTGTCAGATGCTTTATTTGTGCCAGGGATCAAAAAGAATCTGTTATCAGTTTCTGCATTAGCCAAGATTGGCTTGGTTGTGAAATTTGTTGATGACAGGTGTACAGTCCATGATCTCTCAAATGGCGATGTGATTATTGCTTCTGGCATCTTATGTCGTGGGCTGTATAAGCTCATAGACTATGAAAGATCTGTGAATGATTCGGCATGTTCAGTTCATGATTCTCAAGCTATGTCAGATGCAAAGCTTTGGCATGCACGCTTTGGTCATCTGAATTTTGCTAGTTTGTTACGCCTGCAGAAATCTGAAATGGTGTCCTCTTTGCCCAAACTTGAGGCACCTGGAAAACATGTTTGTGAAGGCTGTATTTTGGGCAAAATGCAGCGTTCTTCCTTTCCAAAAGATGGTTCAGTTCGGGCTACGCAGAAATTGCAGCTTGTACATAGTGATGTCTGTGGTCCTATGCAGACACCCTCTTTTGGAAATTACCTTTACTTCGTGACTTTCATTGATGATTTTTCCACGCATGCATGGGTATATCCACTCAAAGCAAAGTCCGAAGTGTTCATGTGCTTCAAACAGTTTTTGGTTTTAGCTGAAAATCTGTCAGCATGTAAAATGGGCACCCTCCGTTCTGATCAAGGGGGGGAATATATGTCTTCAAATTTTAATGCATTTCTGGCTGAACGTGGGATAAAACACCAGTGTACAGTACCGTATACACCTCAACAGAATGGAGTTGCTGAACGAAAGAACAGGTCACTCATGGAGATGGCGAGGTGCATGGTCAAAAGTCACGCTTTACCACATAGTTTCTGGCTTGAGGCTGTCATGTGTGCAACATATGTACTGAACAGGTGTCCCACTAAAGCGTTGCAGTCTATCACTCCATATGAGGCTTGGCATGACCGAAAGCCATCTGTTGCTCATCTGCGTGTTTTTGGTTGTTTGGCATATGCATTAGTGCCTGAACAACATCGCAAAAAATTGGATGATAAGGCAGTAAATATTTTTGTTGGGTACAGTTCTGAAAGTAAAGGCTATCGTCTGTATCATCCACAGACTAAACGCATTCTGGTTAGCCGTGATGTTGTCTTTGTGGAAGATGCTATTCAGCCATTGCTTTCATGTACTAAGAAGACATCTGTTAGCTCCAAAGACATGTATGATACTTTGATGCCTCTTTTTACAGGTGGAGAGGCTAGTGTTGGTCCTAATGAGGCAACTTCTCAGCCTTTGCAAGTTTCATATGATGATGCAGATCATTCCATTTCAAGTGCACATTTACATGATGCACTTGCTGATGAGAGAGCTGATATTGAGCAGGCAAAAACTATGCCAAAATGGCTGGTGCAGACTTTGCGTGACAGCAAATTAGATGCACCTTTGTCATATCGTACTCGTTCAGGCTCTCATAGTGCCTCCTTTGCATCAGATTTCTATGCTATGGTTGCATCTAGTCTCTGTGATGAGAATGAGCCTGTTTCTTTTGATGAAGCACAAAATTCAGAAAATTGGATGGCTGCTATGCAATCTGAATATGATGCTATAATGAAGAATGGTACATGGTCCTTATGTGACTTGCCTCCTGGCAAGAAGGCCATTGGCACTAAGTGGGTATACAAGCTGAAGCGTAAACCTGATGGTACCGTTGACAGGTATAAGGCTAGGCTTGTTGCAAAGGGTTATGCGCAGGAAAGAGGCATTGATTTTGATGAGACCTTTGCACCTACATGCCGTATGACTACTGTTCGTAGCATTTGTGCACTTGCAGCCCATCATGGTTTGGAATATACATCAGTTGGACATTAAAACAACATTTCTGAATGGTGACTTGCATGAAGAAGTGTATGTTTTTCAGCCCGTGGCTTTATGCAGAAAGGGCATGAAAACCAGGTGTGCAGATTAAAGAAGGCGTTATATGGTTTAAAGCAAGCACCACGTGCTTGGTATGAGAAGATACATGCCTATCTGATTGCACATGGTTTTGAGAACAGTCCAACTGAAAGCACCTTATATGTTAAGCGTGCTAATGATGTGCTTCTGATCATTGTTGTCTATGTTGATGACATGCTGCTCAGTGGTCCTATTGAGACACATATTGCTGATTTTAAGGCTGATTTGCATGCCTCATTTGAGATGTCTGATTTGGGGCATTTGCATCACTATTTGGGCATTCAGTTTATGCACGTTGATGGTGGAATGGCTTTGTGTCAAATGAAATATATTGACACATTATTGCAGCGTTTTGGCCTTGAAGACTGTAAGCCTATTGCCACTCCTATGGAGACAGGTTTACGATTGAGTCTTCATGATGCTGGAGATGCATTTGATGTTGTTCTCTATCAGCAGGCTGTTGGATGCTTGATTTACTTATGCATTACTCGGCCAGATAGTCAGTTTGCTGTCTCACAGATGAGCAGGTTTATGCATTGCCCAGGAGTCACGCATTGGAAAGCGGTTAAGCACATATTTCGCTAATTGAGTGGTACTCGGCTACTTGGGTTGTTTTATCCCAAGGGGGGATCACTACCGCCAGATTTGCATGCTTTTTCTGACTCAGATTGGGCTGGTTGCTATGACACTCGTGTTGGATGTGATGGCAGGGTACAATCAGAAGATCAAGCTGATGCTGCTAGACCTGCTTCACACCTGCCCTCTTTTCTCTTCAGATATGGTTAGGAGACTCCTTGAGCTTCCAAATGACATCAAGAAACTATATATGTGCTTTACAAACCAATTGTGTAATGATCAAATCAAAACAGATAAGTTTGAACCTTCACAAGTCCAAAAACTTACTATTTCTGTAATGACACCTGCTCAGTCCTAAGCTCAGTGTGACCAGCACACTTGCAATTGGTTTAATTCCTTCTAGGAGTATTAAATTAACTTAACAAGCTACCATTAGCAAGTTAAATCATTCCAAATAACAAATTATACACTGAGCATGATCTTTAGCAAAATCAGAGACACCCCCGATTTTTTAGGGACAACACAGAAATATACCAGTGACTGCTTCGACTGTGATTTCTCCCAATTGGCTGAATAGAATGACTTGAAATTTTGTAGTGTTGTAGAATGCTTTGAGCTGATTCCAATGAGCCTTGGATCATCAAATTTGGTTTAGTAGATCTTGAGATATGCCCTGTTGAAGTTGACAGACTTTGAGGTGAATGACTCAGAGAACACAGAATTAAGAACTATGAGTATATGTATTGAAACTATCAAATGTACATTCCCATTGGCATGTAGAGTGATGCCCAATGGTACTCAGAGGTGTAGGCTAAGTAGTAGCTCTCACACACTCTATGATCTGCTTGGATTAGCCTCGGAAAGAGTGTATATATCCCGCGACTTTTACATTGTCTTTTTATAGGTGTTTTGAAGGAATTTGAATTTCAAAATTCAAATGTAGGCTCCCTCAAATCTCTCAACTAATCACATGGAGATATTCTCTCCATTCATACCTTTCAAATTCCACGACTTTTGAAGGTGGGTGAGATTACAAGAGGTAAGTTAAGTCATATTGACTTTTACATTGGATAAAAGATAATAAAGCATAGGCATGTGTTCCTATGATCTTCCTTCAAGTGAAGTCTTCTTGAATTACTCCAAGCTCTTGTAAAATCTTCAAAGGTTGATATCCAATGTTCTTCAAGGTACAAGACAAAGCCAAGTGTTAAGGCTTGTTTGCAGCAACAGCTCCCCCTCAAGCCAAACACTTGCTTGAGTCTTCATCTTTAGTCTTCAATGATATCCTGCAATCCTATCATGGATTTAAACCTGCATAGCTTGCTCCCATCCAAAGCTTTTGTAAGCAAATCTGCACATTGAATATTAGTAGACACATATGATAATTGGATTTCCTTGCTAAGTAGTTTCTCCCTCACATAGTGGTAATGAACCTCTATGTGTTTTGTCCTAGCATGATACACAGGATTTGCTGCTAGGTGAAGTGAACTTGTGTTATCACCAAATATGATAGGTGGCCTTGTGTATAGGCCCAATTCTGAATAGAGTAACTTCAACCATATGGCTTCTTGAGTGGCATTGGATAGCCCTCTGTATTCTGCCTCAGTAGATGATAGAGCCACTGTGGGTTGTTTCTTGGATGACCAAGAAATTGGTTTATCACCTGCAAAGCATATGTAACCAGATGTACTTCTCCTGTCATCCTTGCAACCTGCCCAATCTGCATCTGAGTATACTTTGATATCAATGTCTGATGAATATGGATAATACAAACCATGATTTTGTGTTCCCTTTAGGTACTTTACTATCTTCTTGGCTGCCTCCAAATGTGGTACTCTTGGCTTATGCATAAATTGGCTAAGTACACTAACACCATATGAGATATCAATCCTAGTTAAGGTAGCATAATTAAGACTACCTACCAAACTTTGGTAACCTGTAATATCCTTGAGTTCTTCTCCTTCATGTGCACTGAGTTTGTGGTTGACCTCCATAGGAATGTTTGAGACTTTAGCTTCCTGCAAGTTAAACTTCTTGACCATGTCCTGAATGTACTTCTTCTGAGTAATGAATATACCTGAATTTGTGTAGACCAATTCAAGCCCTAGGAAGTACTTCAATAATCCAAGATCATTGATCTTGAATTCCTTCATCATTTGACCTTTGATATGTCTAATTCCTTGAACATCATTTCCTGTAATAATGATGTCATCAACATAGACACACAAGTATATTACCTCTGAATTGTTCTTCTTTATAAACAATGAAGTATCTGCTTTACTCATCACAAATCCTTGATCCAAGAGATAGGTTGTCAATCTGTAATTCCATGCTCTAGGTGCCTGCTTCAATCCATACAGAGCCTTCTTCAATTTACAAACATAATTTACCTTATTGGGATCCTCATAGCCAGGTGGTTGTGACATGTAGACCTCTTCAGATATCCATCCATTCAAGAATGCATTCTTCACATCCAATTGGTACATGTTCCAATTCTTGGATGCAGCTACACTCACCATGATTCTGATAGTTGGCATCTTGGCCACAGGAGAAAATGTCTCCTCATAATCAATGCCTTGGGTTTGTGCAAATCCCTTGGCTACCAACCTAGCTTTATACCTGTTTATTGTACCATCTGAGTTCCTCTTGAGTTTGTAGATCCATCTGGATCCTATCACTTTCATGGAGTCCTTCTTGGGTACCAAGTCCCAAGTATCACTCTCCTTGAGAGCCTCCATTTCTTCATCCATTGCTTCCTTCCATTCTGATTTAGTAATAGCTTCCTCAAATGTACCTGGTTCTTCATTCAAGATATCCTTTGCAAGATATACAGAGTGCTTGGTTACAAGTGAAGTATCATATCCATACCTAATTGGTTTCTTCTTTTCTCTTTGAGATCTCCTCATAGCTTGAGTTGAGGATTCTGGATTTTCTTCAAGTTGCTTCATCTTCATCTTCCCTTTGGATTTCCAAGCCTTGAATTCTTCAATGTTGATGGTGTCTTCATCATCTGAACTTGTGTCCTCCTTCTGAGTTGGTTCTTGCCTGATAAGCTTTGGAAAGTCTTCTTCCATATCATAAGGTAGGCTAATTTTCCTGCACTCATTTTCATACCATGAATCATTTTCATCAAAGATTACATCTCTGCTTACCTTGAAGCCTTTGTTTGAGGGATTATAGAACCTGTATCCTTTCTGATTCAAATCATAACCAATAAAGATACACTTTTCAGCCTTGGGGTCTAGCTTTCCCCTTACCTGTGAGGGAATATGCACATATGCAACACACCCAAAGATCTTGCAATGATCCAGAGATGGTCTCTTACCATGCCAAGCCTCATAGGGTGTCATTCCATCAAGAGTCTTTGATGGCAACCTGTTAATTAAATATGTAGCAGTAGATACACTTTCTGCCCAAAGATAATTTGGTAGTTTTTTCTCATTAAGCATAGATCTAGCTGTCTCCACAATGAGTCTATTCCTTCCAGCTACCCCATTTTGTTCAGGTGAGTACCTTGTGGTAATCTCCCTCTTGATGCCTTTTTCCTGCAAGAATTCTTCAAAGTCATTGGAGAAGTATTCTCCACCACCATCAGACCTTAACCTCTTCAAATGTCTACCTGTTTGATTCTCAACTAATGCAAGATACCTTTTGAAACAATTAAATACTTCATCTTTATGTTTCATGAAGTACAAGACAGTCCATCTGCTATAGTCATCTATAAAAGACACATAGTACCTTGATCCAGATATGGATGGCTCCTTGCTTGGTCCCCAAACATCTGTATGCACCAATTCCAAGTAATCTTCATGCATAAATCCTTTCTTGGTGTATGGCAATCTGTGTGACTTACCAAACTGACAAGCCCCACACTTGTATATCATGTGTTGCTTGGATACATTAGGTATCCCAAGCACACATTGATCTCTACTCATTTGTTTTAGAGTCCTCTCTCCAATGTGACCTAATCTTTTGTGCCAAATCTCCAATTCCGATAGGGTTTGGTCTTTATAGTTGTACAAAGCAATACTCTTAGTGTCTTCAAGTTCAAAGGTAAACAATCTACCTGATTTCTCTCCCTTGGCTATCCTTCTGAATCCATGTCTTGGATCCTCCACATATGCACCATGTTGAGTGAACCTGACCTGTAGACCTTTTTCAACAATCTGACCTACACTCATCAGATTCTTGGTGATTGTTGGAACATACAATACTCTGCTTAGTAAATTCTGATTACCATCACTTGTTTTGACATTACCTACTTTAACCACTGAATGTTTAGTGTCATCACCTGTCTGCACTTGGTGCTTGCCTTTGGGTTCTTCCAAATCAGAGAGTAAGGCAACATTCCCAGCTACATGGTTAGAGCAACCTCAGTCAATATAGAACAAATGATCATCATTGATACCTGATTTAGATGTCATGTTCATAATCAACAAGGAATCATCTTGATCCTCTGCATAATTGTTGTAATCCTTTCTGTTCCTGTATCCACCTTGATAATTGCCATTGTGATTGTAGCTATTGTTGTAATTATTGTTGTAGCCATGGTAGCCTTGAGATTGATTGAATCTGCCTCTGCCTTGAGAGTATCCTCCTCTTTGGTGACCTCTTCCTCTTTGATTCTTGTAGTTCTTGTAGCATTCATCTGTAGTATGGTTAGACAAGCCACAAATATTGCATGGAGATTGGTTATAGGGTCTCCCCCTACCTGACTTACCTCCTCTGCCCCTACCTCTAGATGATCTACCTCTCCCTGCATAGTTTGCTTGGGAGGTGGATCCTTCTTCATCAACCTTCTTGCTTTTACCCTTATCTTTAGACTTCTTATCTGTATATAGGGCAGAAGGATTATTACCTTTTGATTGCTCTCCATTCTTTGTGATCTTTGCTTCATGTGTAAATAGTTGTCCAATCAGAGTTGTTAGATCAGGTGCTTGGATGTCCATGTACAAGTCCATTGCAGTGGTAAAGCTCTCCCACTTGTCATCTGCTTTGAGTCCATTGATCACTTGTCTGACTATCTGCTCTTCTTCTATTTCTTCTCCAACACTTGCAAGTTGATCTGCAATGTCTTTGACTTTGGTGACAAAATCTGAGACACATTGTTTTGATTGCTTCCTAAGAGTTGTAAACTCAATCCATAGCTGATTCTTTCTGGCCCTTGTGCTTGATGAGAAGTATGTTGACAAGGTTTCCCAAGTCTCTTGGGAAGTCTTACAGTTCCTAACATGAGGTAGAAGGAAATCAGAGATAGAGTTTAGAAGATATGACCTTGCCAAAGCATCTTTAGCCCACCATTGGTTGAGTCTCTCATGTTCATCCTTTGTAGGTAGGCCTCTGGTTTTGAATGAGGGCAACTCCTCATCTCCTGATATGTATCCATACAAGCTTCTCCCTTGTAGATAGGTCTTCATTCTCAATGACCATGCCTGCTAATTATTTCTATCCAATTTGTCAATGAAGGAAGGGAAACCATCACCCATGATTACCTTATTAGCTCTGATACCACTATTGGATGTGATGGCTGGGTACAATCAGAAGATCAAGCTGATGCTGCTAGACCTGCTTCACACCTGCCCTCTTTTCTCTTCAGATATGGTTAGGAGACTCCTTGAGCTTCCAAATGACATCAAGAAACTATATATGTGCTTTACAAACCAATTGTGTAATGATCAAATCAAAACAGATAAGTTTGAACCTTCACAAGTCCAAAAACTTACTATTTCTGTAATGACACCTGCTCAGTCCTAAGCTCAGTGTGACCAGCACACTTGCAATTGGTTTAATTCCTTCTGGGAGTATTAAATTAACTTAACAAGCTACCATTAGCAAGTTAAATCATTCCAAATAACAAATTATACACTGAGCATGATCTTTAGCAAAATCAGAGACACCCCCGATTTTTTAGGGACAACACAGAAATATACCAGTGACTGCTTCGACTGCGATTTCTCCCAATTGGCTGAATAGAATGACTTGAAATTTTGTAGTGTTGTAGAATGCTTTGAGCTGATTCCAATGAGCCTTGGATCATCAAATTTTGTTCAGTAGATCTTGAGATATGCCCTGTTGAAGTTGACAGACTTTGAGGTGAATGACTCAGAGAACACAGAATTAAGAACTATGAGTATATGTATTGAAACTATCAAATGTACATTCCCATTGGCATGTAGAGTGATGCCCAATGGTACTCAGAGGTGTAGGCTAAGTAGTAGCTCTCACACACTCTATGATCTGCTTGGATTAGCCTCGGAAAGAGTGTATATATCCCGTGACTTTTACGTTGTCTTTTTATAGGTGTTTTGAAGGAATTTGAATTTCAAAATTCAAATGTAGGCTCCCTCAAATCTCTCAACTAATCACATGGAGATATTCTCTCCATTCATACCTTTCAAATTCCACGACTTTTGAAGGTGGGTGAGATTACAAGAGGTAAGTTAAGTCATATTGACTTTTACATTGGATAAAAGATAATAAAGCATAGGTATGTGTTCCTATGATCTTCCTTCAAGTGAAGTCTTCTTGAATTACTCCAAGCTCTTGTAAAATCTTCAAAGGTTGATATCCAATGTTCTTCAAGGTACAAGACAAAGCCAAGTGTTAAGGCTTGTTTGCACCAACAACTCGTGTGTCCACCAGTGGTTTTTGCTTCATGCTTGGTAGCTCATGTATATCTTGGTTGAGCAAGAAGCAGCCTACTGTGGCCACTTCCAGTTGTGAGGCTGAGTATAGGACAGCTTTCACAGCGACTGTTGAGTGTGTGTGGCTCAGATGCCTTATGGCTGATTTGGGTGTTGGCCAGTCTTCTGCCACCACCATCTTCACTGACAGTCAGAGCGCATTGGCAGTTGCGAGGAACCCTGTGTTCCATGCTCGCACTAAGCACATTGAGGTGCATTATCACTATGTCAGGGAGAGGTTCTCTGCTGGGGAGATCAGCTTGGCATATGTGCCCACGCAGGAGAACATTGCAGACCTTTTCACGAAGGCTCTGCCTAGGGAGAAGTTTGAAGCTTTTCGCAAAGCTTTGGGCTTACTTCCTTTTGTGGAGTGATTTCCACATAGCTTGGCACTTCCTTATACATGAGTGCCAACTCCTTGTTCACCGCATCACTCCCAGGGGGGATTTGTTGATATATTTAGGTAGTGATGTGTGTGAACACTCTAGGACTACCGGGGCACTTTTTTCCCTCTTTAGGAGGTTTTTTTCCCCCGGCTTGTATATACGCCTATTGCCCTAATGGGCAAACTTATCTTTGTACATTCTCTAGTAATACATTCAGTATTGTGTGTTTGTGCTCCAAGCTTCTTCTACTTCCTTGTGTTGTTCGCGTGCTTCCGCAGATGTCTATCTCCAACATCTTTTGTCTGATGCCCATCCAAATTATTTAAAACACCATTTAACTTTGAGGTTAATAAACTAATATACATTTTTGGGCATCATAAATGCATGGACTACTTGTCATATTGGGCTTGAAAATCCTATGTAGAATGTGGCAAAAAGTGTTCCATTTACGTTTGGTGCATTAAAGGTAGGTGTACTCTCCACTCGAGTTACGTCTCTCTAGACTCAAGTTAACTCATGTTAACTCGAGTTAGAAGGCTCTAGAGTTCTTTTGGCAAAACTTCAGTCTGGTCTCAAGATCTTTGATCATTCACACGAGAGACCAAATAGTGTTCGATTTCAAATCTATCAAAATGCTCGGACATTCAAATAATGAACTTTACTTTATAGCATTCATTGCTCCTTGGGAGAATTTTTTTTCCTCAAAAATAAAGTTATTTAACAACTTTAGGCATACCCTTGAACCTCATGTTCTAACCTACAAGAACATATTTCATCTCTATGGTGGGATTCACCTCGTATTCCAATTGAATAGAGGGGAATCTATTGTTTGATCTAGTCATGTATTCTCATTATTACCATCATTTTGGTAAAACATCAATATAGTTTCATCTAGTTCATCATCTTTATTGGTTCTTGTCATTCCTTCTATTGTAAAATATGTGTTTTCATAAATGACATCATTCATTGATGGACTAATATTGGTTTTTGGTAGTTTCTCTTCATCATCTATA
The DNA here is from genome assembly GCA_020310875.1 of Ceratopteris richardii. Taxonomy (NCBI): domain Eukaryota; kingdom Viridiplantae; phylum Streptophyta; class Polypodiopsida; order Polypodiales; family Pteridaceae; genus Ceratopteris; species Ceratopteris richardii. The sequence continues at coordinate 139,474,475 of CM035420.1, read as the reverse complement.
GAATCAATATATATAGTATTATCATTCTCATCAAGTAGATTATTATCATTTTCATGTAGAATGATTCTAATTTCTCTTTGAGATTCTAATAAATCAATATTTGATTATGAATCATCAGCATGACTTTCTTCGATCTCTCTAACAATAAAGTTGCCAAACAATGATCGGCCTCTAGGTTGAAATGAATGACTTGACACCAAGGATGAACATCAGGGTTTTTATAAAAAAATACTTATTCAATATGCCTAGGAAGAATATACAGTTCTTTTGTAAATCACATTATTTTCAAAGAATCAATTGCCCAAAACCCAAATAATTCCATTCTCAATGTGGAATTATTACCTTTATACTTGGCTCAAAACCAATCGACTTGTTTGAAGATATGAAATGATATTTCATAAATACAAACAACGATCCCTACGTAACCAAGTTCATTGTCTATAAGGTTCATACCTTTTGAACTAGCACGTGAAAATCGCTTGAAAGAACCAACAATGCTAAATTTCTCTATTTTATGCAAAGACTCAATAACTATGATTTTGCTATATTGTCCATAAGCCCACATATTTGTGTACATTTGGGCTTGCGCTAATAAATAAATTATTAGAAGAGAAACAAATATAAATATATATGCAAGAATAGAATATTATTAGAAAAAAATTACCTTTCTTTCACAACCTATCATTAAATCTCTTTGTTCATTTGAGATTCAATCATTATTTGCATTAGCTCATTGCATACAATTATATAGCCAATTCATGAAAGAATCTATATCTAAATTCTCATTACTATCAAGATTAATTCTATATCTTTTGTTTCTCCGTCTTCTACTTCAAAGATTTGAAGTTCTTGTTCATACTCATTAACAAATGCTTGCACGCATTTGCTATTATATGTGATAGAAGTAAAAATGTCACTTTTTATTGCATTGTAAATTGAAATAGAACTCCCTTACCTAACAATACCTCATCTGTCAGTTTTGAAGACAACTTCTTAGTCCATGCATGTGGAGCTTCTTCATCAACTCTTCTGAGATATTCACTAATGTAGTACATGCGCTCCTGAATCCATCCCTCTATTATGGATCCTTTTACTTTTGCTCTTTGTCATGCATAAACTTTCAATATGCCCACAAATTGCTCGACCCAAAATATCCATTGAGTGCTTACAACTCCAAAAATCTCTATTTCATCCACAAGATAGATCAATAAATGAACCTCAATATCAAAAAATGAACTTGGAAGCTCTTTCTTCATTAGACATAGTAGCTCTATGCATTCACATTTCTTTTGTGGGATTGAGTCTTTGTCAATCTCTTTTGATATGACCCACCTATTATTAATCATAAAATAAAATATAAAGAAATTAATTCATAATAAAAAGATATCAAATGATCTTAAATATTAAAATAAAAGAGTGATAATTAACTTGTAAGTGATCCAAGATGATAGATCACATCTCACACCCCTTTTTCTGCACATCCATCAATAACAAGAGGTGGAATGTGCTTGAGAAAGTTATCTTTAACCCAAATAAACTTCTCTCATCCAAAGTAAACATGTTTTGGGAAGATGCTCCATATCACGTAGGTATGTGAGTCGACTGGATCCTATTGTTGATAAGTACCCAAGGAGCATGTTCATAGGTTGTTTTCTATCAATTTTTATCATAAATTGGTCATAAATTTAGTTTTGAGTTTTGATCCTTTAAATCATTTCTCGATGTTGTTGTGTCTTTTAATCCAAAAAGATATTTTTATAATGAAAAAATAGTATTTTTGAGTATATGCATAGGATCAAGAACATGATAGATCTTAACTTCTCCAATATTCCAAAGAATACCATATTGACATGTTCTCTACTAGTGGTAGTTTTCCGTTATCTCTAATCTTCACATTAATCATCTTTATTCTCACTGAAGATTTTGGATTGTGGATCTATAAGAGGCCCTTTTGTCCATTTTAAATACCAATCCATAGGTGTCGTTGGTTTTGGAAATTGACATGTTTCAATCTTTCCATTAAAATGTATTGCTTCTCTTTTGCATCATAATGGATGATCATCAGGATAGAACATCAATTTCAAAGATAAATATTTTTTTTGAGAATCTTACTATAAATTGATCTCATCCAATCACCACAATAAGGACAAGTCTTATATCCCTTAATAGATATTCCGGTATACAAGTTCTAGTTCTATTACGTTTGGCCCTTTGTGGATTCTAGCCTGATAGGCTTTAAGCATCATGTCCAAGTCCTCGGGAGTGGGATCTGCTAAGAATGATCCTACTCTAGGTGGTGGTGAATTAATGGGAAGGTTTGGGATGGATGGGGATGGTGGATTTTGTGAGTGTGTTTGAGATGTCATTTTGATTAACTTGGCTTTAATTTGTCTTAAGCTTTCCTCAAGTTCATTCATCTTCTTTGAACATTGCCTTTTCATTCTCTCATGGCTATCCTTCCGAGCTCTTGTCCTTTTCTTAGCTAGACTCTCAGTCTCACTAACCTCAGAACCCTTTTCCTAACCTAAGCCTTGGCTTTGCTATAACAAATGAGCTCTAATGACTACTTGAACTGAGGCAATGGAAGCCACACTTCCATTGGAATCTACTACTAACCCAATGACATTAATAGGAGTGATCTTTGGCACATTGTTTGGGTTTTAATGATAGTCTCCAAAAAGGTGCTCCTTCCCACAATCCAGACAAAAGCCTTAAATTCTCACTAATTGGGGTTGCATAGGTGCAAGTATAGGGCAATCACGAATGAAGTGATCTCCTAATTGGCATCTATAGCATGATCCTCTGGGTGTTGGGGCTCTTATTTGTCTTAGTGGGGGGCTAGAGTTAGGATTTGTGTACATGACATTAGAGTATTCTAGCTCCCAATTAGGTTCACTAGGTCTTTCATAAGGGTAATTCTTGTTATGCTATGGTTACTCCATATAGTAATCTAGTGGACCATTGATATAAGTCGGGTCAAAACTATGATTATTCGAATCACTTTCTGAAATCAACAACCATGTTGGCATGAAGGTCATGTTCAGATTTTCTTCAGGAGTTGCATACTTCAATGGGATCACATTGGCTGGAGGTGGAGATTGTTGACCCAACAGTCTTGAGGCCTTTGTTGCGTTTGATAGGGTGGTTGATAGGGTTTTTGAGGCCTAAATTATTGTTATGGTGGATGTTGATTTGGATATCTTCCTTGTTGTTGATATGATTGATGATAGTGTTGCCTAACCACTTGCTTGTTGTATGGGCAATCTTGTGCAAAATGGCTAGTGTATATCCTTTCTATTGTGCAGTATTGGCCACTAGGGTTCCCTTGAGGTTGTGCCATGATTGGACAAACAATAGCCATGTGGTCTCCTCCATAGTTGTAGCATCATCTCACTGAGACAAATCTAGGCATATGCTTGCTAGAGACACCTAACTTATAAGCTACCTTCTTTGTCAGTTCCTTAGTAGATGTAGATGATTTGGAGGTGAGGCTAGTAGAGATATCTAAATCTTTATAGATTTTTGAAAGCTCTAATTCATCACCCATATTATCCTCAATGTCTATGCACATGCGTGCACACTGTTCTATGGATATATGTTCCTTCAAGTACACATTAAATCTCAATTTGGTACTTAACAAACCATCTAGGAATAAATCCACTTGTTTTGCTAGTGTGGTAACTCTAGAATAGGGCATCTCTCTAAGTGTTGTGCCTAATGCCGCTCTTAGAAAATTCAGTGATGAAGGATTCCAATAGTTCATTAATGTTTATGAATTGCCTCTAGTGAAGTGGTTGAAACCAAGTCAAGGTATTGTTCTTGAGACTTAGGCCAAAATCATTGTATAGAAGAAGTCTTCAACTGGTTCAACTCTCAAAACTTGTCTAAACATTGCTATGTGGTCGTACGGGTCTCCTGTGCCATTGAAGTATAGAGACATTTGATCTTGGTCAGGGAAAGACAAATCCACCCTTCCAAGTGTAGGCATGCCTACCATGCTCTGATACCACAAACACTCTCTCTTAGGTGTTGTCTAAGTAGAACATCTTTCCTGGTGTATCAAGCTCTGCAAATTCATATATGGTGACTACCCCAACTTCATTAGGTTGGTTGGTTTTATATCTCTAGAATGCCTTGTCTGTTTCTCTGTTCAAGAATAAGTCTATGCTCTTATTATCTTGGGGAATCCATTATGGGGTAATCACTCTAGTTAAGACTGATTTTCCTCTAGGGGTCCAAAGCTCTCCTCCTAGGATTCCTTGTTCTAGGTCTTCCATTTCTATCTCAGGAATGAGAATTCCAAACTCACATGTCCTATTGGGTAAGCTCGTGAACAGGTACATGGGTTCCCTCTTTATCAATGTATGAGCATTCTTCAAACTAGACCATTGGGTGTTCAAGTCCAACTAGCTTATTTGGATTCCCAAGTTGGACAATAGGCCTTCTCAAACCATCCTCATAGATGCGAGCACCTAGTCAGTTGGTGCTAATTTACTCCAATTGAGTCTTATATGGCCCTTCTTGCTTTTTTGGGTATGCAACACCAAAACTACCTGGTTCCCTCTTCCATACAATATGACATCTCTGAGTCACTGGTCTCTAAACTCGGCATATAGGGATAATCACTAAGTTGTTAAGCCCATGACCTAGCTATATGGTTGACACTAGCCTCAAAAGATCTAGTGCTTTGTCTATCCCAGCCTAAATGTCTACCTAATCTAAGGTTCATAAGCCTTATCAATTAACCCCAATTTCTCGAGTACAACTGTGTTGCGATGTCATTTCAGTCACTTGCTCTTTTTATTTTACTTGGAATGTCACTTCTTGTCCACTAATTTGTGTCATGAGGAATACTTGAGTTTTTATCGCACTTGAAGTTTTTGTAGACCACTTTACATTATTTTCCCTTAGGTTTTTTTTCACAACAATATTCTAGCTATGCTTGCACTTGAGTAATTAAGGTTTCTTATACTTATGTTGTGCTTATCATCATCCTAATTAATTAATACCACTAGTCATGCTTAGCCTAGGCTAAGAATTGACTGAGGGGGTTAAGAATGCTTCCAACCTAAAGTCAGTTCTCCCTTGGTCGAACTTGAATGCCCAAGATACGTGTTCCCAACCTTGCAATGCACTTGGCACCTTGCTTTGGCCTCTCCAAGAGCTCTCAATACCTGCAAAAATCCCAAAAAATGAGCCAATTTTGACCAAAAGTTGATGAACCCTAAATTCATCGAGTTTGTTTGTCTATGGCAATAGATGGTGTTTGTCACGATAGACGGTCTCTATCATGGGTGGTTGTCTATCGTGATAGATGGGCATCTGTTGCAATAGACATGTTTATAGTGATAGATGTTATCAGTGTTTATCGTGATAGATGGGATCTATTGTGGGTCATGTCTACCGCGATAGACGGGTGTCTATCATGATAGAGGGTATCTTTCATCTATTGTCTATCACAAATTTTGGTATGTTGTGATAGAAGATGTCTATCCCGATGAAGCCATGGATTGTTATAATCATTTATATTGCATAAGCACACATATGTAGTGAAGTTCACTCTTTTGTTGTTTGAAGTTGTGAAACTAATCAAGTGAGCATAGCTTTAAGTATAGAATTTTCTATAGGGAAGCAAGACACTTGGGAAGAGACAAAGCTAAGGTACTTGCAAAATCATGCTAGATAGATTATGTAATATAAGTACTTGGAAGTTCCTTCCCAAATGATATTAATGTATCATGAATTGGAAATCATCCAAATATGTTTTAAGTTTTTCAACGATTTGGGTTATTTCCTTGAAATGCTCTTTGCATCATACCTTTTCAATGCAATTGTTATCCCAAAACATTGTATACATGAAATAGTGAACACTTGAATACATCTAAGTTTTTTGATGACTTAGAAATTTTATACTCCAATTTTTTTCATTATGACATGGGTTCAATGTCATCTATATGCTCGAGAACCTAGCATACTCAATGTTAATCCTAATTATAAGAGAAACTTAAAGATGGTTCAAAAGAAGATCTTAGTAAGATATCCTAAGCTAGCTTCCAATGGTTTCATGGATACGTTGAGATTGAATTCAAACTTAATTCCATCAAAGGAAATGATTGAAGTGAAACATCAACAATTGAAATCCGATACAAAATAGAGTCTAAAAGTTCCTTGGATTTCTTCACTTAAGAGATAAGCATCTCAAGCTAAAATCCAAGACAAACTCTCTTTACAGATGCAAAAGTTCTCGGTGATAATAAAATAATTTCGTAAGATATAAACACAAAATGGAAAATAGTTCTCTATTTCATGATAATAATACCTTTATAAGCTCTTCAAAGCTTCAAACTTAAAACCTCTCCTGACGAAAGCTTTGCGGAAAGCTTCAAACTTCTCCCGAGGTAGAGCCTTTGTGAAAAGGTCTACAATGTTCTCCTGTGTGGAGACAACAAACTGAATATGTGGCCAAATAATGCATAAGTAAATCAAGCATCCAATAGCCTGTTGATAGAGAATAGCATCAAATGCATCTCAAACATCATGAAGACTCGATCATAAACCTGTCTCCATAGGAGTGGCAATAGGTTTTAAGTCTTCAAGGCCAGAACGTTGCAATAATGTGTCAATATATTTCATTTGACACAAAGCCATTCCACCATTAACATGCATAAATTGAATGCCCAAATAATGCTGCAAATGCCCCAAATTAGACATCTCAAATGAGGCATGCAAATCAGCCTTAAAATCAGTAATATGCTTCTCATGAGGACCAGTGAGCAGCACATCATCAACATACACAACAATGATCATAAGTACATCATTAGCACGTTTAACATATAAGGTGCTTTTAGTTGGACTATTCTCAAAACCATGTGCAATCAAGTAGGCATGTATCTTTTCATACAAAGCACGTGGTGCTTGCTTTAAACCATATGATGCCTTCTTTAACCAGCACACCTGGTTTTCATGCCCTTTCTACACAAAGCCATAGGGCTGAAAAATATATTGTTGGCAGCAGCCAGAGGCATAGAAGACACGGAAGCATGTAAAGACAGAGCAGGGAGTCAGTCGAATCAATTTTTCAAAGATTATGTTTTATAAATATTCTTCAAAAACCTCCAACAATGATTTTCATCACTATTGTAACATATGTAACATAGAAAAACCCTTTTTGTAATCCATAGCTCCATTTTGTGCAAGCCGAGGAGTCCTCGAGCTTGAGGAGCTTAGGTAGAATGAGCGTATCAATTTTGGTTATTTTTAGACACCATTTACCCCTTCAAATAGCACTTAGGACCTATTTTTTAACTATGCCGGTCACTAGATGTGAAACCGGTCAAAACTAGTCTAGAAACTATAAAAGGAGCTAGAGAGCTCATTTTTGAGGTTAGCTTGTTTGAGTAGAGAAGAGCTTAGAGCTATTTTGAGCTTGTAAGAGTGTTCTTGAGCAATAGAGTTGATCTCTCACCTTTCATTGTGTCTTGCTTGTCTCTTCGTAGTGTGTGTGTATGTGTGTGTGCATCTCTATGCTTCTCACATTCACTCTCACTTCATCTCACATTCACGATCTTCATATCACTCTTACCTCTTCAGCAGATTGACATTAAAGAGGTGGATCTTCTTAACGTGGTTCTCACCATTGTGCTAGAGCAACACCAAATTTGGCGCCGTTGCCGGGGATCGAGTCTAGGACGAATGTGTGATGGTAAGAGTATAGCAAAAAGTGGCGTTGGAAGGTAAAAATTTCAGTTTTTGTTGTTGTTTTTACTTAGTTTTTAGTGTTTTTCACCTCCCCCACACTCCATCTTCATCACCGCATCATCATCTCCAATTCCAAAAAAATCAGAAAAATCACCATATCCAACCGTTCTCCTCATTTCCCCTCATTTGTGCATGTGCAAGAGAGAGAGAGAGCTTTTGTGCTTGTGTGTACTTGTGTGTTTTTGAGTTTTCTTGCAGGTACAGAGCTCCAGTGCATCAGGAAAGCTTGGAAAAGGTAAAAATTCACTTTCTGTCAGGGATCTACCGTAGGTGTCAGACCATCACGATGGTCTGCCAACTTCGGTATTTTTGGTAAGCGAGTTCATAAGCATGTAGGCAACCCTTGCATGTGTAGGAATCCATTGTTGCATTTGCAAAATTCATGCCATCACGACGGCTCGGTCGGACCATCACGATGGTCTCGCACCATCGCGACGGCTCACTTGAGCCATCGCGACGGTTCACTTGGACCATCGTGACGATCCCGTCGACCCCACGCCATCGCGATTGGCCCATGCCATCGCCTCGATAGTGCCACGTGTCAAATTAGACCATCGCGATTGCTCACTAGCCATGCCATCGCGACAAGACCCTTACACCATCGCGACAGCTCAAAATTTGGACCATCATGATTGGCTCACGCCATCCAGCGGTGACCATCGCGACGGTTCATGTTGACCATTGACTGACGCCATCGCGATTGTTCACTCGATCCGACCATCGCGACGCCTCACCCTAACCATCGCGATTGCTCACATCCAGACCATCACGACAGTTCGCAACCTCGGACCATCGCGATTGTGCCACGCCATCGCGATGGTTCACCTAGACCATCGCGATGGTTCACCTAGACCATCGCGATGGTTCACCTAGACCATCGCGACGGTCCCAGACCATCGCGATTATCTCAGACCATCGCGATTATCTCAGACCATCGCGATTGCTCACCCCAAATGCAAATTTTAGGGTTTGATTTTTTGGCCAATTTTGGGGCTATTTTTTGAATATTTTTGGATCATTGCACTCATAGGAGACCCTTAGCTCATAATTGAAGAGAAACCTGATTGTCAGTTTTTACCCCCCAGGGCCTGAACGGTCATAACTTTTTCATCCGAAGTCCGTTTTTTGAGCTTTATAGCTCATTAGAAAGCTCTTTACGAGTACTACGTGACCTCAACTGTTTTTTCATAAAGAATATGTTGATTTTTAGATAATCTAATTTGAGGTTGGCATAGTTGGGACTAGAAAGCCAGGGGGCAGCATAAAAAATTTTGGGCAGAAGGGAAAGGAACTTTAAGGGTGTATATACTCAAGTGCTTGATCATCTATTTGTGAAATTGGTCTAACATTGGAATTTTCCAGGTCTAGCAAGGGCAATCAAGGACAACCAAAGCAAGGCAGTGAAGAACGCAGGGCTTGGGAAGCGCGGCTTCTTGGGCATCAGAGCAACCAACAAAGCTGACTCGAGGTTGGAAGATTACTCAACCCCCTCAGTTAATTACTAGCTTAGGCTAAACGGTAGCTTTGTGGACTAATGACGATAGGAACGCCTCAAGTTCAAGACAGTAATTGATCAAGTCTAAGACTAAAAGTGAACGTGTGTGATATGAAAACCTAAAGGGAAAGAACCTAAGTCTGACGGAATGAGAACTCAAAAGTACCACAGAAAGTCGAATTCCTGACGCATACATCAAGACAAGAATCTAAAGAAACTTAAAAAGAATCAAGAAAGATCAAAGAATCGTTGACGATCTGAGCGTGTACTGAGTGTGCAAGGAAGTAAATTCATGAACCTTAGATCGGGCAAACATATAGGCAAGTCAGACCGACGAAGCCTTAGATCATCAGAAGCAAGTGTAGGAACCACTGCTCGATCGTGGGCTCAACAATTGAACACAAGTTACCTCTACGAGAGCTCAGACACGAGTGAATCAGAAATGGCATTTAGCATAGAAAGACCAGAAGGAGGGTCAAATGTGGCATATTTAGAAAGACCTGAAGGACCCTATAAGACTCAGTTAGAATTCCTCTGAACCAACCGCTTAGGTGCTCGCATCTATGAGGACGGTTTGCGAAGACAAGTGGTGCAAATGCACAATCCTGATCAACCCATTGGATTGGAACATCCAGTGTGAAATTCGAGAGAGACACGTATATATACAAGGAAGGAACAATGTATATCTTAAGCATGCAGCCAAACAATACGAATGAGTTTGGCGTAATTCAGTTAGAGACAGAAGCGAGATCCCAAGGAAAAGAACCATTGGAAGAACCTAGAACACCTAGAGGGAAATCTATACTGACACGAGTACTAGTTCCAGATTGGACCCCTCAGGACAACAGGAGCATAGAGTTGTTTGTAAATAAAGAAACAGACAAACCATTTTGGAGGTACAGAACAGAACGACCTAGCGAGGTAGGCTCCATCATAATCTACGAATTTAAAGACCCGGATGCACCTAGAAAGGTTGTATACCTGGATGAAACTTCAGAAAGAGTATTTGTGGTACCAGACCACACAAGAAATACTTACACATGGAGAGGTGAATTGGTATTCCCTCCATCATGAGCGAACGTAAACGCAAGCCAACAAGGGGCAGGAACATCCTCAGCCCATGGTAATCAGAGAGAGAAAAACAAAGATAGACCAGAAGTAAGTTTCAATCACCCCATAGGGAGAGATAGAACAACCACAGACACTAATAGAGCGGATAGACAAAGAGAACATGGAATACTAGGTGGTAGAGATTATTTTCCTCTACCAAGACCACGAGAACATGCAAGAATACTGAGACCCACTCAGTTAGTGAAGTCCATGAAAAATTATTTTGATGGGACTGGAGATCCCTATGACCATGTTGCAGAATTTAAGCAAGTGTTAAGGGCAGAACAGGTCGAAGACATGTTCACGCAATATAATGCATTTGGACTAACGTTAAAGAATACAGCTTTAACTTGGTTCCAGCCATTGCAACAAAGGCAATTTAGAGACATCCATCACTTTTAGAGTCATTCATCGTTGAATTCTCTAAAAGTGGGATTAGACATGATACGTCTTCGTTGATTCATAGTTTCAAACAGACCCCTCAGGAAACAGTAAGATTGGTAGGACGTAGGTTTAGACAATATGTTGAAAGATGTCCAATGCAAGAGTTACCTTCACAGGCCAAGTAGGTGTCATTGTTTCTAAATGGCTTGTTGAGCTCTAAACTACGCTCCTATGTGTACTTAAAAGAACCCAGAACGCTAGAGCAATGTGTAAGAATCTGTATAGACATTGAGGATAACTTAGGAGACGAGCTAGAACTCTCGAAAGTCTACAAGGACTCAAATTTTTCATCTCTAGCATCCACAAAATTGTCTAGCTCGATAGAGGATCTAGCAGAAAAGGTGGCCCAAAAACTAGGAGTCTCTAGTAAACAGATGCCTAGGGTAACAACAAACAAGCATTGTTACACTTGTGGTGGCGATCATATGGCTAATGTGTGTCCCAATGCAACACAACCACAAGCCAACCCTAGTTGCCAATACTTTACGATCGAGAGAAGATACACGAATCATACGGCACAAAACTGCCCATATAACAAACAAGCAGTGAGATAGAACTACCCGCAAGCATATACACAGCCAGGTAGGTATCAAGGCCAATACAATGCTCAGCCTTATTACTATAGGCCTCCTTAGAACTACCCTTATTAGGCTCAAGAGAGACCTCAACCTGTCTAGCTCAGCAGCCACCCCCACCAGCGAATGTCATCTCAGTCAAATATGTTGCTGCAGAAGAGAACCTAAGTAGGGCCTTAGTGCCTTCTTCACCTTTGATCACAAAGAGTGACCCGAACTCAAACAGTTTTGACTCTACACATGTAGATAGTCCACCTGCGTATTACACAGAGTCACCAGAACACGTAGAAACATATCATTATGATAGTCCACCAGTGGAACCTAGTTGGGAGCCAGACTATGCTAATGTGATGTACACAAACCCAAACCCACGGCCCCAATTGAGACAGCAAAGACCACAGGGCCCTAGAGGACCATGCTTTAGGTGCCAAGGAGATCATTTCATAAAGGATTGTCCACTTCCTCCGATAGCAGGACAGTCACAGTACTATAACATACAAGGCTTTTGCGTCGATTGTGGCAAAGAGCACATAATCAAAGATTGTCCTAAGAACCTTGTTAATGCTTCAAATGTGACACCCATCAACGTGATAGGTATTGTAAACAATGCAGATGGATCCAACCCTACATACGTGCCTATCCAAGCTATAACAAGAGCCCAGGTGCTCTTACAGAATCAACAGCTTAATCAGGAGAAAACAACTGAAACTAGTGAAATTGGAGAATCTAGTAGTAAAAAGACGAAATCTTGGAAAGATTCTAGAGAAAGGATTAAGAGAAAATGGAGTAAAAAGATAACTGAGTTGGAAGGAAGTTTAAAAGAGTCGAGAGCCAAAATCCTAGAGTTGAACTCTCAAGAATTAAATCAAGAGAACCCAGCTCAGAAATCAGGATCAGTTTTAGCGGAACCCATACTAGAAAATCTAGACATGATGTTTCGTGCATATCATGCTAGATTAAAAGAGGGACCTCAAGTAGCTGAAATGAGTAAGAACTACCCTCGAGCAGACTTAGAAATAGAGAGGACTAAACTTTGCATGAAGATGGTAGAATTAGCACAAGCTTTGTTTGAAGCCTCTAGATATCTTAATTGGAATAACATGGCAAAACCGGAACTACACTTTCAAGGTCTAATGGAGAGGCTAGAATACTTGATAGAAAGCAAAGAGAAAAAGGATCAGCATAGGAACCTTAGTGACCCAGAGACATAGGAAAGGAATGCACCATCCATATCTCAAGTGCCAAACACAGAAGGGGAAGACAACCTGTCTTCTATACATAGATATTCACATGAATTTTTGAGAGAAATCCAAGAAGAGAAATGGAGAAGAGAACAAGGAACCCATCATCCTATTCAAGAAATAGACGACTTGCAGGAACAATTTCCCCAAGACATCCCCTCTATTTACGATGATGTAGAGGAAGAGCAATTGAGTGAACACACGGCTTTTGAATCCAATTCTTTACAAGAATTACCTCAGTTCACAGGTCCTTGGGAAGCAAATTCTATTAGTATGAGCGCACCCATGATAATAGTGAGGAATGAAGAATCAATGATCCCTAGAAACACGGAAGTGATCAAGAACACTAAAGTACAGTGTAATCTCACTCTAGAAGAGTTGTTAAAGGTAAAACCAGAACTGTGGAAACATGTAGCAAATCAATTCCCTGAGCTTGCTACAACTTCCTCTCAGATAGGATCACATAAGAAGGTACCAGAGATACCCGTAGAAATGATCGGAGATTGTTGACCTAAGCTTCAACTTAGGGACTTGCGGAGAAAGAGACTGTACCTCAATCCCCTCACAAGTGCATATAGTGGGGATACACGCTTTTAATTTATCAATCCGAAGAGTATGCTAACCTAGCCGAGTGTATGAAGACATGCAAACGTGTAATGGTCAATGCAAATGAATTACTCAAGAATGAAAATGAGGAAAATACTTATCCTAACAAGCTTCAACAGTAGGTCAAGACGAAACGATACTTGGTGCAGCAGCCGTCAGTATTTTGGACTTTTCTCCTAGCTCCGAGCTCCAAACATAGCGAATAGCATATGCGTTTCGAAGCTCTCGAGAAGACGCATCCAATGGCAGTGGTTTCACGCAATTCCGACACTCCTACTTCAAGTTATGACAGAAATACTGAGTCGCGGGAATACTTTCCTACACTCCAGCACTTCCTACACCTCGCACACACCTCTCCTACAGCAAAGAAACACTCTCAAGGATAAATCACACTCACAAGCACTCTTTCCAAGCAATACACATGCATACAAGCTCACGAAGAAGAAGATGAAGAGGGAAGAAGACACAAATTCGAATTTCTGTGCTCTCTATTCTCACAATGGCAAAAAGTCCTTTACAAAGAGTCACATTTGACTTATATACTAGTGCCCTAAAAATGGTCCTTTCACACAAGTGACCGGCACTTTATTTCCTAAGAGCTAATTTCCTACTATTTTACATGGGTAAGCTTCTATTCTTCTATGGGAATGCATCTAGAGGACTCCTCTAGTGCCTTTACAAGGGAAATATATTACAAAAATATCTGGTCCAAATCGGAAAAATTTTGGGGCCCGTCTTTTTCTCTGCTTTGTGCGCTCTTTGGCTCTGCAACACTCTCCCCCTCTTCGCCTCTGTCGTCCCTTGACAGACTTCGCTTCCTTTGACAGACTTTGCTTCGCGCACGCGCCCTGTGGTCAGTATTGTCTGCTGTTAAACAGACATGCAGATTCGATGGCCTTCTTGATTCAAGCTCTACTACTCGAGAGCCTGATGTAGTTGTCTTGCCTGTTGACTTGGGTTGCCACGCACGCCACCAGTGACTAGGAATGTGCTATTCTTAGTCACCCTCTTCAACTTTTCAGCCTCTACCCCTTTCTAACTTTTGGTCCTACTCTGATGTTTGAAAAATCCACTCCTCTGGACCCCGGGGTTAAGCTTTGTAGCCTGGTGCGTGCCCCTGCGGGGCTCTGTGCAGAGATGGGTGTTGCGCCCCTGCGGGGCTTCCTGCAGAGATGTATCTTTACATTTGTCTATCTTCAAATTTGCCCTTTTAGTGAAGTTGTTTCTTTCGTTGCTTTCTTTTTTTCCTTTTCTTACTCGTTTCGCCCTCAACACTGCCCCCCTCCTGAACTCTGTCGGCCCCGACAGGCTTTGATAAGCGTCGGGCATATGTTCTGTATACTTGTTGCTCTGTATCGTTTAGCAGATTAGCTTCACGTATCATGATCTGTTTCCATTGTTCAGCTTTGACTCCATCGTTTGGCGGTTGTCTATGATCGGCGAAGAAGCTTAATTCATATGCCACAAGTCTGGCATTCAGATTTGATGACATCTTCAAAAATACCTCTGAGTCTATTTCAAAAAAACCGGTAAAAAATGCTTCTTCAAATGTTTGCATGTACGGACTGGGTAAAAACATGAGTCTGGAATAGTATGCCATTATTGTGGGGCAGCTCGGCATTACTGACAGATCAAAAATAAGTATATCTGTTCCTTGATTAATGCCGATGAAGTTCAGAAATGTATACGCTGCATGCTTGAAGACCTTCAAAACTGTAAGTAGCATACTAAGTATTTTATTTGTCATCTTAACTGCTAAATCTGGTACAGTCGCATAGTTTTGTAGCCAAAATTCTATGGTTTTGATCATATAATCCTCGGTTGGCAAATAATTATGTGGCGGGCTAGGTAACATCGGATAGTTTAGCCACTGTTTATTAAGATTGCCGCTGCGTTGTAAAGCAAAAAATTATGTTGTATCCCTTCTCCGTGGTATTGGACAAAACGAAGGGTTTACCTGGAATAAATAAGGTGCGGCCTCCCAGTGCACCCGAAGTGTGGGATGTTTCTCCAAAAATTTTCTCCTCCACACCGGCTGTGCAGCTTCGAACTCTGCTTGAGTGTACATGAATGTGTCATTCTTGAAATTGAGCTGCTCATCTGGACTTTTGTGCGTAACCTTCTTTATATATTGCCTTGTTTTCTCTTTCAGCAGTCCATAGGGAATGTTGAAAGGCTTTATGATCTTTTCCAAGTCTTTACCTTTGATTTTTGCTTCCTTCATGACCTTGATGACTTCATTCTCAAAATTTTCCGTCAATCGGGACACCACTAGTGCCCGTTCCTTCTGACTTATTTCTGCAGTGTATGGCATCGGATGATCATCATGCATATCCGCCATCTGCTCATGTTTTGGAGAATGATAGATCGGTTGAGATAGAGGGCTTACCTCTACCTCGTCAGTAGGATGTTCTGTCTCAGGCACTACTGATGTCCCGATCGGTTCTGTGTCTTTCTTCTTATTCTTTAGCTCCTCAATGCATTCGTCTTTTTCCTTTATCTGCTGTATGGCTTCACCGAGTTTTTCTTTAGTGGCTAGGAGTTCCTTACCTATGTCGGCTACATGATCCATGTTTTCACTGTAGCTCTGTACCAGTTTGGCCTGTGCTGAATTCAGCTGCCTTTTTAGCTCACTTATTTCCTGATTGTGCTTAAGTTCTGCTTCTTCCCTTACCGCACGCTCTTGTTTTAGCAGGGCTTCATATTGTGCGAGCTGATCTCTTAATTCCTCTTCTTTACTTTCAGTTGAATCCTGTTGCTTTATTGGTTGGTCATATAACAATGATTTCATCAATTCTTTGTTTCTGTTCCGTAAAGTGTCATTCTCGTCCAGATATAACTTTAGTTGTGTTTCTAGTAGAGTGCTTCTGGTTTTCATTCTGTCTTTCTCTGCTACTGTAGCATCATATAATTTCTGTATGTCTTCGAGCTGTTTTTGCAGTTGGTGATGCTGAGTGCTTAATGATTCATATTGCGTTTGTGTTTCTAGCAACTCCGTGCTTTTGGTGGCTATTTCTTTTTGTACCTGAATCAGTTGTGCAGACAATTGTTCACTCATAACTTGAAACTGGTTCTTTTCTTTCATGGCTTTGTCATAATCTGCATCTATGTCCATCATTTGCTGCTGAGTATCCATGGCTGTCTGGATCATTTGTTTTACCACCGGTTTCAGTTGAGTTACATCCACATTGAGCCATGTTTTCGGTATTGAGGGTTCTGCTCCGGTAGTCACGTCTTTGCCTTGAGCAATGTGTAAAGTGGTATCATGGGGCTGCCTGATTTGAAGCTGTATCCGTGGCTCAGCCCTCATGTTTTCATCCTGTGCTTGAGGTGTGTCATCAGGCACCTCGATTATTGTTTGTTCTTTTTGTGGGATCTCTCCCGCATCCATATTCTTTGGGGTTTGTTCTTCCTCTTTAATAGGTATCTTGACATGTGTAACCCCAGTAGTTGTGTCTTCCTTGATACTTACTTTGGTAGTGTCATTCAATTGAATGACATGCTCCTGTTCCTGAGCATCATCCACCTTCTTTTCTTTTTCCTTCTGGCTGTCTGGTGTTACTTCCATTTGATTGACCTCTGGTCCTTCGTCTTCATAAGTTTCTGTCCTGATATCAGTATCTAGCGTATCTTTCTCAGGACTGGATTCCGTATTTGTACTTGAGTCATCAATGCCCAATTCTTGGTATCTTCCAGGTTGCTTTGGAGGTGTTTCTGTACTCTGTTTTTGCTGAATTTGACTCGCTTGTCTATATTGATGTCCTTGGACATTTAGATTCACCTGCCCTTGCATGTACTGGTGTGTTTGCTCGAGGGCAGCAGACAAGTCTCTTTTTGAAATCGGCATTTGAGTCGTCGTGACCTTAGGCAAGAGATGCGTTCTCTTGGACTGAGGTGTTGCTTGGGCTTCTTCTTCTCGCAAGCGTTTTGTACCCCTCATGGGCTTCTGTGTGCTGGTTCCGGCCTCTTCCACTACAACTGCTGCTTTCTTTTTCTTAGGGACAGAAGCGGATTTTGCATACCTTGCTAGCCCTTCTGCTGTCGGCATCTCTCGTAAGCAGTGTCTCATGTCTAGGGCTTCATATATCAATAAGGTCAAAGCTGAACCACCGTTCAGGAACTTCTTTTGCCCCCATTTCTTCTGAGCTTCAAACAATCGCTCTTGTATGTAGCCTGTGAGATTCACTTTGTTTCCTATCTGTCTCATGGCATGGGAGAGTAACTGAACTACAATCTTCTGAGGTGCAGTGTATCTGTTCATGCCAGGAAAACAAAAGTGTTGGTGTACCAGACGTACTGCATCTTCGATATCCACTCTGTTAATCTCCAGGAATGATCTTTTCTTGGGGTCATGGCATTCGTCCTTGACATTAGTAATTCCTTCCTGATTCCATCCAAAGGCCTTATTGATCAATTCATGAGTGAATTGAATGGTTTTCCATGTGCCTACCTTGTCCAAAACCGTGGCTTCTGGAACTGAAATCTTTGTAGCAGCAGGCTGCATGGTATTCATTACTTGAGTACATCTTTGGAAGTCGGGTACACATATAGGTATCTTCAAAAATGCTTCAATGCCAGCTTGAGTCCATACTTCTTCGATATGTGGTAACCCTTGTATTATGGTCTTGAAATCTTGTGACATAATAGGGAAACAGTGGTCCCTGTCCATGATCTTGATAGTTGCCATGAATAAGAGTTCCGAGATAGGTTGGTCATCTCGAAACCAATGTCCTCTGACCTTGGTTATTGACCCCAATGGAAGAAGTAGTTCCTCTTCCTGCTGTGTAGCTTCTAAGTCAGAAGATGTCATCTGCACTCAATATAGAGGATGAATTAGTATCCATATGTTTTTTTCATAAATCCTCCTCCATATGTTGATTATTAATTCGATGTTGCTCCGAGTGCATGGTGCCGTCCCGTTCCCGTGGGTGTGAGAAAGGTAATACCTGAATTTTTCATGTATTTTTATATTTTTTGCTGAAAAGAAAATATAAAAGTTAGTTCATAGCCGAAGCGGTTAGTGAAATTTTTTTGGAGTAATATTTTAAGTATGTACAAGTGCTCTCCTATTTCCAAAGGGAAAATGTGCGTGACTATCCGAAAATAGAAGAAGGACGTGCCGAATGCTTGGCCTTGTAATGTGGCCCTATCATGCATACTTTGGATCTTGGCAACTCCTCATGTGTGCAATTGGAAGTAGTTGCTTGATATATGCAGCTTGTCTTGTCTTTCGGCACCCATATTTGCTTCACTTGGGTGCGACGTACTGTATTCTCCACCTTCTTGATGAATGCTGTTCGTTTTCGGCTGTATGTCTTCTGATTCTGTTTTGGGAATCTCAAGTCGGTTTGTATTGCATTTGGAGATTCCTTCTTCCTCCAATATGTTCGTTTTCTCGTCTGATATGTCTGTTGACCCTGTTGAGTATGATAGCTCTTCGGAGGATGTTCCTTGTTTGTAATGGTCGTCCTTTGGGTACATGACTTTGGGATCCAAATCTTTGTTCGATCAGGTTGTGCAGTCATCAGTTTCTTTGGGATCCATATGTTCTTGAGTCGTGTTTGCCTGAAGTGTTCGAAATTCTTTGTCTTCTTATGCAATTGCTCATGCTGCTGTCGAAGACTTTTCTGTTGCTGAAGATAGGCCTTCTTTTGGTCCTTTCTTATCCAAGCTCGTGTAGAATGTGGAATGGGGTACACTTTCACGGTTGTAGACTTCACGTCTTGCAGGGGAATAGTCTTTCTTGTGCTTTGTGGTTCAGTGGGCTTGATCTCATGTTCTTGTGTACTCTCGTGACTTTCTAGATTCGAAGATGGAGTGCACACAGGACTCACATTATTTTCACATGAAGTACTTGACGATGGGATTCCCATGTTGCTAGTGAACATACTCTCATGACTTTGTTCGTTAGGATGGATTTCTGGCTCTATAATAGTAGCTTTGGGTGGTCGTTCGTCTAGCAAACTATACACTTCACGAGGTCCTATCCTGGCCGAGATGTATCCTAAAGCCAATTGGATGGTTACCTCATATTCATATATCCAATCTTGGCCTAGCACCACATCTTCAAGCAGACCTTGGTCCTGACATACTAAAAGTCTCTGCTCCATTGTGTTGTTCCCCATATGTAAAGGTAAAGTGATCTCACCTATGCATTGAGTAACTTTTCCTCCTATTCCAATTAGCAGCGCCT
Source organism: Ceratopteris richardii (assembly GCA_020310875.1). Taxonomy (NCBI): domain Eukaryota; kingdom Viridiplantae; phylum Streptophyta; class Polypodiopsida; order Polypodiales; family Pteridaceae; genus Ceratopteris; species Ceratopteris richardii. Next base: position 139,455,053 of record CM035420.1, on the reverse strand, counting down.
TCGATGGCCGTAACTCCTCTTTAAGTCTCTGAGACAAAGAGAATCTAATGCAGCTTATTGCTGCTCCTGTGTCTATAAGAGCATCCACTAAGTGGTACTCTTTTCGTCCTGCTCCCAGATTCAAATAAGGCTGTCTTCTTTGTTGTCCAGAGTTCTCTGTGGCTCTAAAATTAGCCATAGGGATGAGTTCTTCTCCTACTCGATATCTCTCGTCTCTTTCTCTCATCCACTCTTTCCGTTTTCTGATACGTTCTAGGGCTTCTTGCCTCGCTTCTTCGCGTATGCGTTCTTCTTCCTTTTTTCTACTCTGAGCTCCTAAGAGTCGTGCTAACATTTGATCCGTTAGAGGCTCCATAAATCTTTTCACTCTGCAACCACTGATGTAGTTGGGAAGAATATCTCCGTCTAGTGTGGCGAGATTGACTGCACCACTAGTGGAGATTCGATTTATGATCATAGGTCCATATCCGCGTTTTTGTAGTTTCTTTGCATGTTGTTTGAGGGTGTATACTAAGACTAAATCGCCTTCTTTCAGTCCCTTGTCTTTTATATGTGCATCATAATAAGCCTTTTGTCTCCGTTTGGCTGCATAAATGCCCGCTACCGCCTGCAATCTTGTCTCGTGTAGCTTTTCAATCTGATCTAATTGCTGAGATAATTCGTGACCGTTCCACTCATACTGCTGCGCTACTTTTAATGTAGGCACTAAGAAGTCAATTGGCAAAATTGCATTTTGCCCATACACTAAATTGAAAGGTGTAGTTCCAATAGCCGTTTTATATGCCACTCGGAAGGCCCAAATTGCGTGATGCAATTGTTTGTCCCAGTCTGACCTTCCATTATTGACAATCTTTGTCAATACCGTACAAAGTACTTTGTTGGAACTTTCAGCTTGCCCATTAGCTTGAGGGTGGTATGGGGCTGACTTTTTATGAATCACTAAGAATTCATTCATTAGCGATTCAATGACTTCGTTTAAGAAATGAGTTCCTCGATCACTCACTATCTCGATCGGTAGCCCAAAGCGTGTGAATATGTGCTCAAAGAGAAATTTTGCTGTGGTTTGAGCATCATTCTTTCTAGTGGCTTTTGCTTCTACCCACTTGGTCAAGTAGTCGGTGGCTACTATTATGTACTCCGCATGTGATCCTTTCGCAGGTGGATTGATAGGTCCTATGAAGTCAATTCCCCATTTGGTAAATGCTCTCGCACAAACCATGGGTCTTAAAGGCATGTCATCTCTTCTAATAGGATATTTTGCTTTCTGGCATGTTTCACAGCTTCTCACATATGTTTCCGCGTCCATATGTAGAGTTGGCCACCACAGGCCTGCAAAGAGAATCATCTTGACCGTTCTGTCTGCTGAGAAATGTCCTCCCGCAGCTCTTGCATGTGCCATTTCTAATACAGAGAGATATTCATTTTCATGAATGCACAATCTTAGCTGGTTATCCTTTCCGCGTTTAAAGAGTTGTTTTCCTAGGATAACGTAATCTTTGCTCTGTTCTTCGAGAGCACGTTTTCTCGCTAGGGTAGCTCCGTCAGGGTACTCTCGAGTTTTCAAGAACTTTACTAAAGGCATGCTCCACCTTGGTGCTATTGTAGAATAGCATAACGTAGAGTTCGCATCTGGGATTTGTTCTTGACAGGTTTGACAGGTTGACACATAATGATGTGCATCTCGTTGCATGGTTGGCCAATATATGCCAAATCTCTTGAGTGTTTGCCATGTTCCCGTTGCGTCCAAGTGAGTGTTCCATTGATTTATGTGTGCTTTCTGAAGCCACATTTGTTGTTCATCTTCCTCCACGCATCTCATCACTTGAATCCTGGTGGTATAAACTTCCAGCAATAATGTGAAGGTTTTTAGTCCTCCAAAGATCTTGTTTTCGTTTTGGTGTGATCCCATCTTTAGGTCCATGTGTAAGTATTGGGATCAATTTCTCGGCCCATTGAGGACACACTTCCAGGTTAAAAAGATAGGTGTCTGGCAAATCATCCGGAACTCCGCTAGGTGGCTCTCCGTGTTTTAACCTAGAAAGATGGTCTGCTCTCACATGTGTGTTTCCTTTTTTGACTATTAACTCAAAGTCAAACTCCATTAGTAACAAGAACCATCGCACCAACCTTCCCGTGCTACAAGGTTTATTGACTAGATACAACAAAGCTTGATGGTCTATGAAGAATTTGAATTTGTTGGCTAAGAGGTAATGTCTAAACTTCTTGACTGCGTAAACCATTCCTAAGCCTTCTCTTTCTGTAGTCGTGTAATTTCTTTCGGCTTGGTTTAATTGTCTACTCGCATAAGCGATTGGATGATCAAGTTTTCCTTCGTCAGCCGGTTGGGCTAGGATACATCCAATTGCGTAGCTCGAAGCGTCAACATGAATATGAAAAGGCTTACTCCAGTTGGGTGATTTTAGAATTGGGGCTGTACTCAACCTCTTTTTCAGCTCGTTGAAGGCCTTCTCACACTCGTCTGTCCAAATGAACTGAGTCAATAGACTTTATAAGGGCTTAGCTATTATGGCATACATGTGAATAAACCTACGGTAATATCCACAATGTCCCATAAAAGCTTGTACTTCCTTTACATTTTTGGGTCTTGGTAAGTCCAATATGACTTTAATCTTATCCTCATCCGTAGATATCCCATTTCTTGAGACTATGTGTCCTAGTATTTTTCCTTGTCTTACCATGAAGACACATTTTTCTGGGTTTAAGCAGACTCTATACTGCCTACATTTGTTGAATATCTTCCTTAATTCCGGCATGTGATCGGGTCTTTGATTGGAATACGTGCAAAGATCATCTACATACACTTCCATGCTTTTTTTTAAGAATTCCTTGAACACGTGACACATTAATCGTTGGAAGGTAGCTGGCGCATTAGTGAGTCCAAAGGGCATCACTCTGAATGCATACACACCCCATTCAGTGGCAAAAGCTGTCTTGTGTTGGTCCTCAGTCGCAATAGCCACCTGATTGTATCCGGAGAAACCATCTAGGAAGCTATAGACCTCTTTGCCTGCTACCCTCTCCAATAGATGATCCGTAATCGGTAATGGGTAGCTATCACGTATAGTGGCTGCATTCACCTTCTTCAGATTTATGCACACTCTCAATTTTCCGTTTTTCTTGGGCACTACTACCAATGGCGATACCCACTCTGTGTGTTCTATCTCGTATATGAATCCAGCATCCAACAACTTATCTATTTCTTCTTTTATCTTGGCTGAATACACCTCATTATAAGTATAAGGTCTCTGTTTGGAAGGTTTGGCTTCGGATGTCATGGGGATTCTATGCGCACATATAGATGGATCTACTCCTTTTAAATCCTTATAAGTCCAAGCGAAGACATCCCGATATTCTCTTATGAGTTGAATTAACTCTCGTTCTTCTTCCTCTGAGACATCCTGTCCTATGAAAGTACATCGTTCCTCTCCTCCTTCCATGGTTACAACTATTTTCTTGGTCTGCTCTTTATTATCATATGCTATTCCCGGTTGTGCCTCTCTTTTAGGCATTTGAATAGCAATCTTCCTCTCTTCTATTTCATATTTTTTGAAGTGAGCTGGTACCTCAAATTGGTCTTGAAGCTTATTATCGTCATCTTCCAACTCCCTTTCAACTTCTAATTCTTCCTTTCGTGTGAGATCCTTACGTTGTTCGTTGGCAGTGATGTCCATGTTGGTGGTACTAATCCCTAGATCCAGGGGTTCTGATTCCATTTCAATGCTCTCGTAGTCCTCCTTCCAGTCTTTCTCAAATACTTCTCCTTCTTCTGCCTCCTGAAGGACTACCATATACAGGCTAATGTCATAACCCTCCTCGTCAATACATTCGTTCATAGTTACCACTTCTTCGTTTACACAAACATCGAGGGTGGCTAAGATTTCCATCCAACCATGAGGTTCGAATTCTTCGTCTGGAAATACTTGTGGCATATAAGCTGGATCTTGTACCGATCTCACTATACCTTGTTTCTGCTGCCAACTTTTTCTTCTCTCTTCTTCCTTTTTTGCAGCTTGGCACATCCATAGATGAGTGTCCTCGTTCATCCAGGATTGGTCACTAGAACCTGCACTATGAATCGATTGATCGTCTTCCTCTTTATGGATTTGATTCCATTGCAGAGGTGGGACATCTTGATATGTGTACGTATGTAGGTTGATCCTAGTGGTGACTCCTGCGTGTTGTAGGTACACTGCATCCTTTCCCCAATCTTGTACTACCTTTAGCTGTCTCATGAATGGCCTTCCCAAGATCATCTCATAGTTGCTCGGCCTTTCAAAGTGACAAATTGCTAAAGTATGTTCGAATTCCACTCCGCACGTAGTGAAGACTACTCGTTCCAACAATCCTAAGGGTCTTTCCGTATGTCCATCGGCCATCTGAATTTTCATACGTGTTGGTCTCAATGCTGGTTTTCCCCATTTCTCCCAAATTTCTTTAGTAGCTATGCCAACACCAGCTCCTGAATCTAGTATGGCCTTGGTTGTGTAACCCCTATAGGTGATTGGTAGACAGGTATTTCCCTCATCTCCTTCACTAAAGTCTCCTACTTTATCCACTGGAATTCTCATCGTTTTCACTTCGTCATCTACCTCCTTCTTTTCTTCCTTGACTTCCCACTGATTGATCAATTTTTCTTTTAGATGTGGTTTTACCTTCAGCAGTTCCTCGAATGTTAAGGTACATGGGATTTTCACTTCTCTAAGGCGTTGTATGATCTCCGATGTTTGAACTGATGGATTCGTTTCTCGTCTCGTTATTGATGGAATGCGATACAATTCTGAGTTGTGCTCGTATTCCCCGGTGTAATTAGGTAGTTCCTTTACATCGTCTTCGGCTTCTTTGTCACTTGCATCCATTGAAAAAATCCCTTCTGAATTAAGTTCAGGTATTGAATCCTCTATTTCGTTTTCTGCTTTCAATTCTTCAAAGGGCGGTTCCATTCCCTCTACCTTTTTCCACTTGTCCTCTTGAACTCGCGCCCATAAATCCTTAGTCCAATCTCCTTCTGTTTCAGGGACTATGGATCCTTCCTTTCTCTCAATACCAATTTCATCATCCAGAGGTCTATTTACATTAGACTTTCCCTGATTGTTTAGACACTCTTGGAATCTTTCTTCGCCAATTCGATTGTTTGGTAAGGGTGACTTGGGTTTTTCTAATGTTTGTTGGGCAACTTCTATCAATTTTTTGCAGATTTCCAATCTTTCTTTCTCTAGGTCACCTCTCGGATATTCTCTCTCATGTTGTTCTATGGTAGGTCCGGCTTTAATTCTCTCTTTGTATGCCCGGATCCACATGGCTAAATCTTCAGGCATTGGGTCTGCTAATACCGATTCTACCTCCTCCTTTTTATTCTCCTTTTTATTGTCTTCTTCCACTTGTGCTTCTTCTGTTGGTTTTGGTTTTCTCTTTTCATTTTCCTTCTTTTGCAATAATTTTTTTTCTTTTATTCTGTCTCTCCTTTGCTTCCATCTTTGGGATCGTTTACTGGTGATACTTTTTTCTGGTTCTTCGGAGTCTTCTACTCTGTGAGGGATGGGTGTATTCCCCTCTTTGTCACTTTGATTATTTTCTGTGGTTTTATCAGGGTCTTCTCTAGCCTTAGCTCTTGTTATGGCTTTTAAAGGTATAGTGTACTCTTTATCACTCCCTGACGACTCAATTACTTCTATTACGTTAATCTGTACATTAGAGGTGACTTTGTTTGGGTTCTTAGGACAATCTCTAAAAAGATGTTCCTTTCCACAATCGCTACAATAACCTTCCCAAATTCGTTGTGGTGGTGGTGGGTTTGGCAATGTACATTCTCTAATATAGTGGTCACCTCCACACCTGTAGCATGGTCCTCTAGGTACAGGCGGTCTATTCATTGGTCGAGGTGGCATGGTTGCTCTAGGAGCTGTGTACATTAATGGTACATAATCTTGCTCGTAGTTATATGAACTCTCCGACGTCTCCATGCCATAAGCATATGGGTCATATTGTTGCCCATAATCCATTATTGAGCTCTCATAACCTGAGTATATTCCTTGACTAGGTTCGTAAAATGAGTCACATGGTTCACTACTAGTCAAGGGTGTGGCTGGCACTATAGCCCTTTCTAAATTTTCCTCTGGTTGCGCTATCTTAACTGGGACAACATTCTGAGGGTGGGGCGGTTGTTGTCCTAGCACTGGCTGAGGCTGTGTATATCCTTGGTATGTGTATGGTCGTGCTATTGGTGCCTGTGGCTGATATGAGGGATATCTGAAGGCTTCTCCTCCCTGCTGGTTCTGCGGATATCCATATGGTCTCACATAAGGCTGGGTGGGTCTGGTTTGCCTAGTGTAAGGGCAGTTCTCGGTGCTATGGTTTGTGTACCTCTGCTCTATACTGCAATACTGTAGTGGCCCGGGAACAGAGGGTCTATGAGGAGCATAGGCAGGTGGTGGGACTACTCCCCTAGTACACAAGTGAGAAGGATGATCTCCTCCGCACTGCATACATCTTCTAAGCATAGGCATTCTCATAGGATTGGTGGGATAATTCCTCTGTCCTTGCGTATTCAGTTTTTTTGCTAGCAAGTCGGCAATTTCCTCTATGTTGTTTTTAGGGTTTGATGTGCTATTTGATGACTCTTCACTTTTCACACTTCCTTGGGGTATTTTCAAGTCTCCTGCAAGGTTATCCTCTAGGTCTATACATTCCTTCATACACTCTTGCAGAGTTTGGACTCTCTTCACGTACACTAATGACCTCAAGGTTCCGTTCAATAATCCTTCTAAGAACAATGATACCATCTTGTTTTGTGTTGGTCTCTCTTCTACGGGACATCTATCCACATACTGCTTGAATCTCCTGGCTGCCAATCTGACTGACTCAGTTGGAGCTTGTTTGAAGCTGTGGATTAATGACGAAGAATTGTTCTTGATTCCAGACTTGGTAAATTCTTCAATCATTTCTTGATACACTTGATCCATGTTCTGAAAGGTATTGGGATCCAATGGCTGAAACCAGGCCAGGGCTGTGTCTGACAAGGTAAGGCCAAAGGACTCATATTGAATCATGAAGTCATCTACCTGCTCGGCTCTAACTACTTGTTTAAATTCTGCTATGTGATTATAGGGTTCGCTCGAGCCATCATAATGATTTCTCATGCACTTGGCCACTTGAATCGGCCTTAGTCTTCTTCCTGTTTCAGGTTGTCTCGGCATTACAGGATAATTTGGTCTTCCTATAGGCATGCCTGGTCCTCGTACTACCTGTGGTCTGACTGGAGTACGAACTCCTTGTCTTGGGTCCGTAGCTGGCTGTGGCCGGTAATTAGGATTAGTGGCAGGTATTGTAAATTGTACATGAGGTCTGATAGGGATCTGGGTTTGTTGAGTTTGTTGTGTTTGTCCTGAATGTTGACTTGAATCATTTTGAGAGGTTCTAAGTGGGTTACGTGAAGTAGTGGCTTGGTCCCTTGGGGGGAACACTGGGATGTTCTGATATTTCAGCTCAGCTTTCTCTAATTCAGTGACTGGCCAATACCTTCTGTGGTCTTTGTCCAAATATGTAATGATGGTGGAAAATTCATGATCTTGTAACTCACAGATGGTAACTGGGTTAGGAGCAGCTTCCCAAATAGAAGAGTGGGCTCTGAGCAGGTGCTCCATCCCGTTGATCAAATACACATCTATTAGAGTGTCATCCTGGGGAACTAAGTCTCCTCTCCAAAGTTTAGTGATTGTTGATCTTCCTCTAGGAGTAGTCACTTGTACTTCAGTTTCATGTCCATTTAAGCTTGAAGTATTATTCTCCTCACCACGCTCATTAATGATTTCAGGATGTTCTGTGACCATGTATTGAATGTCTTGTTTATCCATGTACAGTCCTCCTATGTACTTAACTGCTGGTCTTGGCACTATGTAGGCCTCTGAAGCCTTCCTTAGTCTGGCCACTGATCTGTTTAGACCATCCAGATAGATAGGGATCTCATTGTGATTAGTGCTCACATACTCTAAGGAAGTTCTGTATTCACCCTCAATGATGGACATCTGGCCAATCATGGGTACAGTGCCTTGCATATCCTCGGAAGCCATAGGGATTTCTCCTTCTGACTCACTAGAGGTCTCAGAATAGTGTGATCGGTTACTAGGTTCAGCTACACTCCCTACGGAAGAAATTACACTTCTTCGGCTTCCTAGGGTTCTTCCTGATCTCAAGTTCATTCACTTAAGAGCTCTGATCAAGTCTGGTCCACCTTTAGTCTCTAGAGTTCTAGGTTATGGTTTAGAAGTCTAGGGAAACTTGGGCTGGAATGTGACTGAAAGAAAATTTCAAGTCACGATACTTGACTCTCACGACCTCTGAGAAAACGATCGCTGACAAACGATACTCGGGTGAAACGATCGCTGACAAACGACCTTTGAGAGAAACGATCGCTGAAAAACGATCTTTCCCAAAGCGATCTCTGACTGGAAACGATACACGATCTTTCAATGAAACGATCTACGACCTCTGACCGAAACGATCGCTGACAGACGATACTTGATCAAAACGATCGCTGGAAAACGATCTTTGACCAAACGAACTCTAGCAAAACGATCTCTGGCAGAAAGCGATACACGACCGACGATCTCTAGCAGAAACGATCGGCGATACTTGGGCTGAAACGACACACGATCTCTCACTAGACGATACACGATACTCGTATCGAAACGATCTACGATCTTCACCAGAAACGATCGACGATACCTAACTGAAACGATACCGATCTTTGACAAGTGTCGCGATCACCGCCAAACGATCGACGATCGACGACACCCGTGACAAACGATACACGACCTTTGACAAGTGTCGCGATCTCTGGATCACGATACTTGGCAAAACGATACACGACCGACGACCTCTGTCTGAAACGATCTCTAGCGAAACGATCTACGATCTCTGTTTGAAGCGATCTCTAACGAGACGATCTCTAACGAAACGATCTACGACCGCTGGGAAATATCGCGATACTCAACCGCAGGAGTAAAACGATACTCGACCGCAGGAGCAAAGCGATACTTGACCCTTTTTCAAATTTTTGTGTTGTTTTTTGAGATTTGGATGTTTCCCCCTTTCTCTCCTAGGTTCTCTCTCTTACCCCTACCCACTGTATCAATCAACAAACTACTTTTAACCCCCTGAAAGCCCAAACGACACTCAGCGCAGGTCGTTTTTTTCCTTTTCCTAGGTTGAAATGCTGAAATTTTTGAGCAAGGAGGTGGTTTAGTTTACCTTGGAAGCTCCCATGATCTCTTGGTCCAACTCCTTGCACTGAACTCTCTCCACTATTGCTTGCTTCCCTCGAAACGATCGCTGGGCTCACACGACACTCGACACAACTCTCCACGATACTTGTTCAACAAGTAACTTGAAAATGAAAAATTTTTGGCTTTTATACTTTGGAATTCCTAGCTTACAGAAAAATGAAGATTCTTGAACAAACCTAAGCCTACTCTACTCTCCACTCACTCCTATTCTACTTCTTCTACTCACTTCCCTAATCTATCAACTCACTACACACACTCCAAGAATGAGAAGTAGCAAGTGCGGTTGAAATTGACTTACCAAAGAAGAGAAGATTTCCGCTCCTCCAAGTTCTTCAAAGCAAAAAGCTACTTACCATCACGCGAATGCCTCGGTTTGGTTCATCACTCCCCGGCAACGGCGCCAAAAAGTGTGTTGACCTAAGCTTCAACTTAGGGACTTGCGGAGAAAGAGACTGTACCTCAATCCCCTCACAAGTGCATATAGTGGGGATACACGCTTTTAATTTATCAATCCAAAGAGTATGCTAACCTAGCCGAGTGTATGAAGACATGCAAACGTGTAATGGTCAATGCAAATGAATTACTCAAGAATGAAAATGAGGAAAATACTTATCCTAACAAGCTTCAACAGTAGGTCAAGACGAAACGATACTTGGTGCAGCAGCCGTCAGTATTTTGGACTTTTCTCCTAGCTCCGAGCTCCAAACATAGCGAATAGCATATGCGTTTCGAAGCTCTCGAGAAGATGCATCCAATGGCAGTGGTTTCACGCAATTCCGACACTCCTACTTCAAGTTATGACAGAAATACTGAGTCGCGGGAATACTTTCCTACACTCCAGCACTTCCTACACCTCGCACACACCTCTCCTACAGCAAAGAAACACTCTCAAGGATAAATCACACTCACAAGCACTCTTTCCAAGCAATACACATGCATACAAGCTCACGAAGAAGAAGATGAAGAGGGAAGAAGACACAAATTCGAATTTCTGTGCTCTCTATTCTCACAATGGCAAAAAGTCCTTTACAAAGAGTCACATTTGACTTATATACTAGTGCCCTAAAAATGGTCCTTTCACACAAGTGACCGGCACTTTATTCCCTAAGAGCTAATTTCCTACTATTTTACATGGGTAAGCTTCTATTCTTCTATGGGAATGCATCTAGAGGACTCCTCTAGTGCCTTTACAAGGGAAATATATTACAAAAATGAATATGTTACAAAAATATCTGGTCCAAATCGGAAAAATTTTGGGGCCCGTCTTTTTCTCTGCTTTGTGCGCTCTTTGGCTCTGCAACAGAGATGTAAGTGAAGGAGAGGAAGGTAACACTTATCTTCCAATAACCCATCAGGGCTACACCACGAAAGCCATCTTAGATTCCGAAGCCGGAGTAGCCATCGCTACCACCGCTTTATGGAAACGTTGGGGTAAGCCAGCACTCAGACCTACCAGGATGAAGCTACAAATGGCTGATGGACACATAGAGAAACCATTAGGCTTACTAGAAGGCATATCTTTCACCACTTGTGGTGTGGAATTTGAGCATACCTTTGCCATTTTTTACTTTGCAAAAAATCATGCTTATGAGATGATATTAGGAAGACCATTCATGCGTCAATTGCAAATTGTACAAGATTGGGGAACTAATTCTTTGTACTTGCAACATTTAGGAGTGACTACTAAAGTCAATCTTAAAGACTATTCCCATAGGGATGTACCCCCAATACAATGGAATACCATCCATAAGACACAGGTAGAAACGGAATCGGTGCACTCATCGGAGTCAGATCCCTCATGGTTGCACGAGGATACTCATTTATGGATGTGTAAAGTAGCAAAACAAGAGGAAGAACGGTTAGAAGCCAGAAACTTAGGTGCAGAACAACATCCACGAACCCTTCAAGACCCAGCTTACGCACCTGTAGTATTTCCAAATGAAGAGTTTGAACCCCATGGTTGGGCAGAAATCCTAGCAACCATGGATGTAGCCATCAATGAAGAACAATGGACACCCCAATGTGATGAAGATGGCTATGACATTTCAGTTTTCACGATAGAGCCAATCATGTGTGATTCAATTTTAGAAGAATGTGAACCTAGAACTGATGCATTTGAGGATGCAAGCGATTTTGATTTAGAGTCAATTATTATGGACTCACCCTTTGCATCAGAAGAAGAATATTTCTACGAGGTAGAGACTTACCCTCAGAGACCCGAAGAAATTATGAATGATGTGAGGTTAACCACACAAGTAACTATCAAGAGTGAAGGTAAGAAAAGAAAGAAGAAGGAAACCATGTCAGAAACAGAAGAATCTTTGTTTGAGGTTCCCGAGAACTTCAAGAAATATGAAATAGAAGATAGAAGAATAATGGTACGAATGCCTAACAGAAAAGTTGAAGTGGGAGAAGTATATGATAACCGAGAGAAAACCAAAAAAAACATAGTAGCCATAGAAGGAGAAGAAGAAAAATATACATACATTGGGCATGATTTGACGACTGAAGAAGAAGAAGAATTAGTTTCCCTATTGCACGAATATAGAGATGTTTTCGCATGGAGTTACAAAGACTTGAAAGGAGTAGATCCAGACATATGTTCTCATAGAATCCCTATGACTCCAGATGCAAAACCAACGAAACAAAAACCATACATGTACAATGATAATTACGCTGCGAATATTAAAGAGGAGATAGATCGTTTGATGGAAGCAGGATTCATTTACGAAATCGAGCATACCGAATGGGTATCCCCCATTGTGGTTGTGCCCAAGAAGAACGGAAAATTGCACGTGTGTATTAATCTTAAAAAAGTTAATGCCGCCACGATTAGAGATAGTTATCCTCTTCCTATCACAGAACATTTATTGGAAAGAGTTGCGGGGCCTCTCAAGACTAACCTCAAGAGAAGCTCCTCAAGGAGTAGTGGATGAGTTACCCGATGCATATTTGTTTAACCTTGAGATAGCACTAGAATGGGCTAAGCCTATTGTCCCTATTCTAACGTATGTACCCAAGAATCCTAAGATAAGGATCAAGGAAGGAGAGATTACCAAATCTCAAAGATATCAAATCATAGCTTGTTGTGTAGATGAATCAGAACATGCAAATTGGTTGCAATTAGCACATGTAGGTGCATTGATGCAACATTACTCGAAACATCGTACTTTGCAGACTCTGCATAGAGTAGGAGTATATTGGCCTTCAATGGAAGCAGACGTCTACAAGTGGTGTAAAGAATGCCCTGTTTGGTGTGAAAGACCACCGGTAGAACATGCTACATTATATCACGTGTCTCTCACACCAAACTGGAGTGAATCTTTAGTGACATACTTGAGGACGAACACATTCCCTCAAGGAATGACTTTAGCACGGCAACACAGTCTAGAGCAGGAAGCTCAAGACTATTCACTTATTGGTGACAATTTGTACAAACGAGGACGAGATGGATACCTAAGACAGTGTGTTCATGAGAGCGATTATTTGAGCGTACTAAAGACTGCACACCAAGGTGTTGAAGGAGGTCATTTTGGACCCGATAGGATAATCAAAGCCATCCTCTTTGCAGGATTATGGTGGCCCACTCTTCACATGGATGCTCATACCTATGTAAAGAGATGTGATGTGTGCCAAAGAACTCAGTTTCCTACTCGTAGAGATGAAATGCCATTAAAACCCATGATGGGCGGACGTGCATTTTCTAAGTGGGGTATAGACTTTGTAGGGCCCATTAACCCACCTGCAAAATGTACACATGTGGAATACATTATTGTTGCGACAGATTATCTTACCAAATGGGTAGAGGCAAAAGCCACGAAAAAGAATGATGCTCACATGACTGCAAAATTCTTATTTGAAAATGTCTTTACAAGATATGGATTGCTTATAGAGTTAGTGAGCGATCGAGGAACTCACTTTCTAAACCAAGTCATTGAATATTTGTTACAGGATTTTATGGTGATCCACAAGAAATCCGCACCATATCATCCTCAGGCCAATGGTCAGGCTGAAAGCACTAACAAGATCCTTTGTAATGTACTGACGAAACTCGTGAACAACAAACGTTCAGATTGGGACAAACAGTTACACCACGCTGTTTCGGCATATCGAGTGGCCTACAAGACCGTACTCAATGCCACTCCCTTTCAGATGGTTTTTGGTCAGAATGTTGTGCTTCCTTTGGACTTCCTGATACCGACTCTTAAGGTTGCACAAGAACATCAGTGGACCGTCCATGAATTATCAGCAAGAATAATGGACTTGGAATGATTAGGAGAAACCAGGCTGAAAGCAGCAGCAGGAATATACGCAGCTAAGAAGCGATAGAAAGCATATTTTGATGCACATGTGAAAGATAAAGGCTTGACAGAAGGAGATTTAGTCCTAGTATATACGCTGAAACAACATGCACGGAAGTTAAAAAAGCGAGGTTATGGACCTATGATCATTAACAGACTCTCAACAAGTGGAGCAGTACAATTAGCCACCTTAGAAGGAGATATAATGCCTAATTACATTAGTGGCTGTAGAGTCAAGTTATATCAGGAACCTCTTACCGAGGACATGCTTAGACGACTCACGTTGGCAAAGAAGCGTAAGGAGAAAGAAAATAGAATAAGAGCTGAAGCTCAGGGAGAAGCTATAGAACGCATTAAGCGCATGAAGCTAAGAAGACAAGGACTAGGGAGAGAACATTATAATCATTTGGAAACAACACCCAGATATCCCATGGCCATGTGTCAAGTAAAGTCAACCACTCATCCTAGCATAGTGGACAGGATACCATTCATTACAGTCAGGCTAGAGCACGGTAACCCTTGCCAAGAGCTCAGGGCTTTGATTGATTCAGGCGCTGCGACTAGTGCGATTAGATGGTCCCACTATAAGGATTCAGGAATAGAAATGCGGCCAATTGAGGCATACCTCATAGGGCTAGGAGGCATGGAAACCCCTTGCATGGGTGAGGTGGACCTTCCTATCCTCATAGACGAAGTGACCTTGACAGTGAAACTACTAGTGTGCCATGATGACGACTTGATAGAACCCCTAATCCTTGGCCAAGATTGGCTATACAATCACTCAGTGGACCTAAATCTTAGACAAGGCTCCTTGCAGATTGGAACCTTAGATCAGAAGCGAGTGATACTGCTTGACTTCCCTAATGGCATCCCGACTGAGGTTTGTAGCCCTAGACCCTATGAAATGCATGCGATGGAAGACCGGAAGATCTTTGGCCAGATCAGTCACGTTATGTCTACACCAACCCATGCGGGCTTGGCTATGGACAATCGTCAATCAGAAGGACGTCAGGAGATTTTCCCTTGGGCTTCCTGCAAATTAGAAGCATCAATCACCCAACCGCTTGGCCAAATGGGCACAATCAGCGGTCAGGTGGACTTCATCAGCGTCCACATGGGCAAAACAACCTGCGGTGCCCATCCTTCCACACTTACTGCGGACTGGCCTAGATTAAAAGCACAAAATGGAGCACTTCCTAATGGGCAGGTTTTGCAAGTGTTGGACCTCCCTTCTTTTCCAAAGTAGAGTGTCCATCCGACCTCTCAAGCTCAACCACAAAAGAGTCAACCACGACAAAGGAACCCAGACTGACGACAACATCAGACGACACAAAGAGGAAAACAGTGTCAACATCACAAAGCAAGTGGCACAAGACAAATATGGGTGCCAAAAGGACAAAAACCACCGATAGACTTCAACAACGCAGACATTGATAAGAAGAAGTCAAGGCAGAAGCAGAGTCAGTATCCAACATCCCCTCGACCTTCTTCTACAAGTTTGAACAGTCGAAAAATTTGGATCGCCAAGAAGTACCTAACGAATCGACCCACACCCATGCAGATTTGGGTACCCAAACAATGTATCATAGCTCAACCCTCAAGCCATGTAAAATATACCGCTCAAAAATCTTTTCAACCCTCCATACCACCAAATCCGATATCATCTCTTGTCCCCCAGAAGAAACATTCCACCCGCTCAGAAACTCTTAGGAAGTGGATACCAAAACATATCTAGCCGTCTTCTCCGACCCCCTTATCTAATATTACTCCCACCCCTACTAAACAAAACCTTTGTAATAATTCACCCACACCTGAACCTTGTACAATTCACACACTATCACCCAACATCAGTTGTAATAACATCTCATCAAGATATGTATGCATCATCTGAAGCATGTAGGTGTCTAGAGACGTGCACTAGCTCTGCAAAAATCATTGCATCAATCACTTCACAACACTCGGCTACACGGGTTACACATCAGTTATGGAAAGGGATTGCGGTCTCACTTTATTGGGATCATAATTAATTTCCATACTAATGTGCTAATCTTATGTAGCAGATCTTCTACGCACTCGCATCATACATCATGCAGGCAGAAGGACCATCAGAAGCTGGACCCAGTGTACCCAGGGGTAATATTGGTGAATTACTTGTTGAGCCCCATCCGACAGCTCAACCGCCAGAATTTCAAGGATTCCAGGGCCCATGCCTATTGACAATCCTCCTAGAGGGTACACTGAGAAGATTCATCGCAATTCTCACTGGTTTCAAGGGCTACCACGACCCTTGGCGGATGCTGAGTTTATATTTGAGGCTAATTTGACTTTTGATGACCGTACCTGGGGCAAATATCAGTTTCTCTCAAGAGAGTTCGAAGGGCTACAGAACACACAAGACTTAACACATGTTTGAGCAAGAGCCGGCTTCACAGAGTATTTCAGTGACCCTTTGCCTAAACCTGACTTCTACAGATGCTATTACTTAATCACCACTTTGATAGCTTCAGAGAATAAGGACCTGCCCAGAACTTTTATTTTGCCATCTTTAGTGAACGATCCACCATATAAAAGATTTTATCTTTCTAAAGATTTGATTTGAGCTGCCATCAAGATTCATGGAACCCACATGCCCATAGAGCGAGAAAGGTTAGTTCCAGACCCTATGAAACGTGGGGACGTCACTAAGTGGGAAGAGATTTCGGCGATCACACCTGAGCTTTCAAAACCACTACGGATATGTATGCAGCATTTTGCTTTCCCAGCTCAAGACAGATTCACAATGCCTCACAAACGAATATGGTTTGGTTTGTATTTATCTTGTATTGGACCCCAGACAGTTGATCCAGCTAGCTGGATCATTGATCAGATGTATTTAGCACAACATAGATGGGAAAGAAAGAAAGGCATCAATGGATGCTGCGCACTGACTAGAATTGTATATATGTGCTTAGCATATGACTTGCCGATTGAGGGAGCAATGACAAGTGAGGAGTTGAAAGCATTTAAAGGAACCACAAAGAAAGCTAGAAAGCCCAGCAAAGGAAGAGCAGGAAAGCGAATGAGAGGAACTATCCCCTGCCTTCAGGTGCCAGAATCACCCTCACCACAACCCTCTCCAGAATAGTCTCCTACTGAACCCCCTGTACAACCCATTCGCATAAGGTTATCAAGACTAGTTACAACGGAGGGCACTACCAGCACAGTCACTACTCCAGCAGCCACAGTCCCAGGACCTACCACCACTATAGCAGAAGTTCCCACCACTATTGGTGCGGAAGCCTTCTCTTTTCCGATACCCCATTTAGAAGCAGAACAAGCAGACACCACATTTGATTTTGAGA
Organism: Ceratopteris richardii; assembly: GCA_020310875.1. Taxonomy (NCBI): domain Eukaryota; kingdom Viridiplantae; phylum Streptophyta; class Polypodiopsida; order Polypodiales; family Pteridaceae; genus Ceratopteris; species Ceratopteris richardii. The sequence goes on along the minus strand of CM035420.1, from coordinate 139,438,109 downwards.
TGCAGGATGTATTTTCAAATGAATTTCAGTTTTCAGAAGGCCAGATCTTCTCTCAGGAATATGAAAGGCCCAGCTACCCTACCACACCACGAGATCAACCACAAGGACAAGTAGTGTCTAGTTTCGAGGAAGAAAGAACAGAAATCGGCGAAGATGAAGGCGATGACAAAGCCAGTCAGGGAACTCATGAATCCCAAGAACATGTGCAAATAGACGAACAAGGACAACAAACCGACACCCAAGGTGACACGAGCACACACGAAGAAGAAATCTTTGAAGCAGCAGCTTATACACTGGCCATCAAAAAGTTATACCGTACCATGGAAAAGGTTTGGGCGCGTAAGAAGTTGACTGATGAAGAGAGCCAAACACTCATAGAACAAGAGCTTGTCTCGGGCGGGTTCGAAGAAGTATATATAAGAGGTTTCAGAGAGCTTGTCAAATCAGTTGGACCCACTGAAGCCTTAAGATATTTGCAGAGAAAACCGCTACCGCAGTATGATCCTCGTAGAATCCGCCTACTAACCAACCATTAATATTATCACCCACTGTAGATACCGCATTCCGACAAATGCTCACCTGTATGACTCAAGTAAGAGATGAGTTCACATCTCTTGGAAATAATTATCAGCAGCTGCAGCAGACAACCAATGACTTACAGTCATAGCTTAATTCATTGTCGATAGAGAATGCCTCATTGAATACTCGGTACCAAGAATTACGCGAGGCATACCACAAACTGGAAGTAGAAAGTGAAGAGAAAGCCAAAGAGGCCACTGCTAATCTTGACAATTTGTTAAGGGCCCAGACAGTTCGCAATGCGACGCTTACACAGAACATGGGCTTACTTAAAAGACATCTAGCAGCAGCAAAAGAGGAAAACCAGCGCTTACAAGAGCAGAACAGAGAGAATTTAGAAGCTACTTCAGCTTAGAGCACCTGCAACACAAGGACTACCAGCTCCTACGGACCCATCTCCTGACATCCTAGAGGAACTCAACGCATTACGGGCCCAAGTATCTACTCTTGAATCGTGGATAGCTATATATGAGGCACCACCCAAGCCAGATTCCCCACCAGAGCTCCCAGCTGATGAAGAAAATGTAACTATTCCGGTGGAGGAAACTTTTGAAGAAGCCTACGAGCCCCAACCCATCCTAGACGGACGAGTCACGGACAAATGCCAGACGACTTACGAACTTCCTACTCCCGCATGGATGAAGACAATTGAAGAGCTAGGAACAACCCACTCAGCACGAGTAGAAGTGCAATTGCACGCAATGGCAATGATTGAGGAAAGAATTTTACAGTCACCCTACTTTGCTCATTTGGCCCTGCGCAGATACATATCCGGGCATGAGTTACAGTACAAACCATATTTCATGCTAATGGCTGAATATTAGTTGGCCATAGAAAAAGAAATAGGCAAGAAACCATCTCACGCTACTCAATTTGAACCTGAGGATTTGCCACTGGATGCGCAGCAAGGCGAGATCTATCAACCAGATTGGCGTAAAGATTTTTTACAAGAATATCCTGAGATGATGAGTACTTGGGTTAAGGCACCACTACATTTAAAATACAACCCATGTTGGGGACCAGTGCCACGTTGTCGTTCCTGGAAGGCATTTGCGATTAAGATACAAAACAACAAGCAATGTCAGGATTGGCTAAACTACCCATACTTCAGGCCACCTACAGGACCACCTACAATCGGATACATGATGGCCACAATTCGCCACTGGATCCCTCACTTGAAACATATGGACGATATAGCAGCACACATGACTGTCAAGATATTTGACATGATGCAAATGGTTTTTAAAGTCTTCAAACGCGTCAAGGCACCACATGTAAACACCCCGGGCTTCGAGCATGGCAATCTAGATCTTGCATATGATATAAGTACCACGCCATCGCTACGGGTGTGTTATGCCTGACATTGCAGAATTAAATACCTACCGGCATGCTACAAGCAAACCTTCGAAGAAATGTTCACAACTGGTTTCTAGGAGTACCGTTCATAAGTGTTCATCAGCAGGCCCACGCATTTGCTTCAATTATTTGCCTGTGAACAGATGGTTTATTCCACACATTATCGACTCCCACCACCTGATGAACCGCAACCAATTGATTGGGAGAAACTCGAGGCATATCTTGCCCGAGGCATTTGAATATCAGAACACACCCTCGCTCAGGAACTACTCCAGAATTACATCCGACAAACCTCACAACAAGGTTCTGTCAAGGACGACAGAAGCGAGAGGGAGGGGGGTGTTGGCAGCAGCCAGAGGCATAGAAGACGCGGAAGCATGTAAAGACAGAGCAGGGAGTCAGTCGAATCAATTTTTCAAAGATTATGTTTTATAAATATTCTTCAAAAACCTCCAACAGTGATTTTCATCACTATTGTAACATATGTAACATAGAAAATCCCTTTTTGTAATCCATAGCTCCATTTTGTGCAAGCCCAGGAATCCTCGAGCTTGAGGAGCTTAGGTAGAATGAGTGTATCAATTTTGGTTATTTTTAGACACCGTTTACCCCTTCAAATAGCACTTAGGATCTATTTTTTAACTATGCCGGTCACTAGATGTGAAACCGGTCAAAACTAGTCTAGAAACTATAAAAGGAGCTAGAGAGCTCATTTTTGAGGTTAGCTTGTTTGAGTAGAGAAGAGCTTAGAGCTATTTTGAGCTTGTAAGAGTGTTCTTGAGCAATAGAGTTGATCTCTCACCTTCCATTGTGTCTTGCTTGTCTCTTCGTAGTGTGTGTGTATGTGTGTGTGCATCTCTATGCTTCTCACCTTCAGTCTCACTTCATCTCACATTCACGATCTTCATATCACTCCTACCTCTTCTGTGGATTGGCATTAAGGAGGTGGAGCTTCTTAACGTGGTTCTCACCATTGTGCTAGAGCAACATATACGTTTCTTCATGCAAGTCACCATTCAAAAATGCAGTTTTAATGTCGAATTGATGTACATTCCAACCATGATGAGCTGCAAGTGCACAGATGCTCCGAACAGTAGTCATACGGCATGTAGGTGCAAAGCTCTCATCAAAATCAATGCCTCTTTACCCTTGCAACAATCCTAGCCTTATACCTGTCAACTGTTCCACAGGCTTACACTTCAGCTTGTATACCCACTTAGTGCCAATGGCCTTCTTGCCAAGAGGCAAGTCACATAAAGGCCAGGTACCATTTTTCATGATAGCATCATATTCCAATTGCATTGCAACCATCCAATGTTCAGAATTTTGTGCTTCATCAAACAAAATAGGTTCAATCTCATCACAGAGACTAGAGGCAGCCATAGCATAGCGATTTGATGCAAAAGAGGCACTATGAGAGCCTAACCAAGTACGATATGACAGAGATGCGTCTAATTTGCTATCACACAAAGTTTGCACCAGCCATTTTGGCATAGTTTTTGCCTTCTCAATATCAACTCTCTCATCAACAAGTGCATCATGTAAATCTACATAAAAAATGGAATGATCTGCATCATCACATGAAACCTATAAAGGATGAGAAGTTGCCTCATCAGGACTAGCACTAGACTGTCCACCCGTAAAAAGAGGTAGCAAAGTATCATACATGTCTTTGGAGCTAACAGATGTCTCCTTCATAAATGAAGTAAGGGCTGAATAACATCTTCCACAAAGACAAGATCACGGCTAACCAAAATGCATTTAGTCTATGGATGATACAGACGATAGCCTTTGCTTTTAGAATTGTACCCAACAAAAATACATTTCACTACTTTATCATCCAATTTTATGCGATGTTGTTCAGGCACTAATGCATATGCCAAACAACCAAAAACACGTAGATGAACAATAGATGGCTTGTGACCATGCCAAGCTTCATATGGAGTGATAAACTATAGCGTTTAGTGGGACACCTGTTAAGTATATATGCTACACACATAACAGCATCAAGCCAGAAACTATGTGGTAAAGCATGACTCTTGACCATACACCTCACCATCTCCATGAGTGACCTATTCTTCCGTTCAACCACTCCATTTTGTTGAGGTGTATACGGCATTGTACACTGATGTTTTATCCCACGTTCAACCAGAAATGCATTAAAGTCAGAAGACATATATTCCCCCCCTTGATCAGAACGAAGGGTGCCCATTTTACATGCTGACAAATTTTTAGCCAAAACCAAAAATTATTTGAAGCACATAAACACTTCGAAATTTGCTTTCAATGGATATACCCATGCATGCTTGGAAAAATCATCGATGAAAGTCACAAAGTAAAGATAGTTTCCAAAAGAGGATGTCTACATAGGACCACATACCTCACTGTGAACAAACTGCAATTTCTGTGTAGCTTGAACAAAACCATCTTTTGGGAACGAGGAATGCTGCATTTTGCCCAAAATACAGCCTTCACATACATGTTTACCAGGTGCCTCAAGTTTGGGCAAAGAGGACACCATTTCATATTTTTGCAGGCGTAGCAAACTAGCGAAATTCGTATGACCAAAGCGTGCATTCCAAAGCTTTGCAATCTGACATAGCTTGAGAATCATGTACTGCACATGTTGAATTCATCATTCACAGATTTTTCATAATCTATGAGCTTATACAGCCCACGAGATAAAATGCCACAATCAATAATCACGTTGCCATTTGACATATCATGAACTATACATCTATCATCAACAAATTTCATAATCAAGCCACTCTTGGCTAAAGCTGAAACTAATAATAGATTCTTCTTGATCCCTGACACAAATAAAGCATCTGACAATGAAATGGAACTACCAAGTAGTAGTCAGAATGATCTTACCAAATCCCATAATGGATAAGAGGAGTTATTGGCATATGTAACAGTATTCCCTGTAGGGGTAGGCTCGAGTGAAGTGAAGAAATTGCGTTGCGAGGTAATATGTTTGGTCGACCCACTATCAAATTACCAAACATCTGGTGGGTCAAAACTACAAATAGTAATAAACACCCATTCTTCATCCTGCACAAGCTTAGTAGATTGTTTTCGGTGTAGAGGCCTTTGCAACAACCATTCTGCCCTCTTTCTTCTTTGCCTCTTTAGCAACCAGTTTTGGACAACTCTTAATAACATGATCATTTGCTTTACAATATTTGCAAAAAAATTTATACTTTTCAGATTTCTTCTCACCTTTGTCTTCCTTCTTCGATTGTGCAAAATTAGCAGATTTTTGCTTACTAGTAGAAGAGCTCCATTTTGTAGAGAGTACACGCGCGGAAGCAAAATGAAAAGAAGAGTGTACACACAAAACAATGAGTGTGTGAGACTCAAAATGAGCATACCATAAATGGGCAAACTCATGTGGATTAAAAATGAGCTTGCCAAGAGCATGGAGTAGGCTCTTCAAGCTTCTAACCAAGTACAAATGTGGGGAGAGGCCGTCCTTATATAGATTTGGGAGGGGCTCTCTAAAGACATCTCATGTGGGATAATTCCCCTGAAAGGAGAATACAACTAGTAGAAGCACATGGCAAGGTACCCAAATACAAAGGAAATACAATATAAAATGGAAATAAACTGGAGATGGAGTGCCTCCTAGATACAAAATGGAGATGCACTCATGCGGATACAAATGTAGATGAAGTAGGAGCAATCATGTCATCAACACATTTTCCTTTGCCCTTTTGACTAGCTAAGAAAGCTTGATCTGCAACACGCATAATAGACCTATTCTATCTAGACTGATCTTCCTGCCATAGAACATAAACTAACTCTTCAAATGTTAAGGCATCTGGATTGTCTTTCATCATCAAATGAAGAGTAGAAGCAAAACTCTAATATGAGTCAGGAAGACCATTCAGAACAGTCTGCACAAATGAACTATCAGGGAGGAGTTTATCAGTAGAAATCAATTGTTCCTTCAAATCCTTGATCTTTGTTAGAAAATTGTCCAGAAAATCAGCTTCATTCATGTGTTCACTTTCCAACTGTTTTTGGAGGCAAGCAACACGAGCCTCATTCCTAGCCTAATACAATGTGGTAAGTGTATCCCAAGCATCCTTAGCTTTTCTGCAAGAGTGAATGTGAGGAATAATGGCACATTTGATAGACAGAGCTATCAATGCATGTGCCTGAGCATCTCTGCCATCCCAACAAATTTACTCTGCAGTAGGTGCAATAGAAACCACAACACGAACAAGAATTTGCAGAATATCACCATCTTTGACACCATCTCCAGCAGCTCCAGTACCTATATTTATAGTACTTATATTCACAGGTGTAATAGGATGTTTTTCAACACTCAGCATAATATTCCATAATCCTTTTGTGACCAATACATGACGCATCATAACACAATGGGTAATTTGTACCATCCAATGTATCCTTAACAACCAACATAGGAAATACATCATTGCTTTCAGCCATGGCCACTGATCAAAATACCTTGATGCGGAAAAATGACTATATTTGAAAAAGTTGAACAGAACTACCCTGACCAGTTCTGCTAAACTTGTAGCAGACTTCGAGATGCTTATACTAGCAAACCGAAACCTATATATATCTTTGGCAAAAAAAGATGAAATAACCTACACAAGCACTGCAATAGTGCATTCCGGGGCTGAAACAAGCTCAAATCACGATTTTGGCACCACACAGCAAAGTTGTTTTGATCTCCTAATCACCCTGAGTATGCTCACCAACTTTCATGCAAATTTGATACTACGATCAGAGAGTTGATGATGCCCTAGATGAAGTGGCGACCTGCTCTGATACCAATTGTTGGAGTTAGACGTCTGTGGAAGCACGTAAATAACACAAGGAAGAAGAATAAGCTTGGAGCACAACACACAATACTGAATGTATTACCACTAGAATGTACAAAGATAAGTAACCCATTAGGGTTATAGGCGTATATACAAGCTGAGGGGAAAAAACCTCCTAAAGAGGGAAAAAAGTACCTCGGTGGTCCTAGTGTGTTCACACATATCACTACCTAAACATATCAACATTCAGAAGGTAGGTTCCAACCACCAAGTGGATAGAGCATGCCAAAGTCTAAATTTCTAAAGAGAAGTGAAAATTATGATAGAAGTTCGAATTCCAAATAGATGGTCTATAACAATAATTAAGTATGTGGAAGGTGAAAGTTGTATTTACCTATCCTTAAAGGGATTTCAAGAGAAATCCAAAAGCATTAGCAGATGCTTGGACTTAAGAAATAGATAGATTCTTGAAAGAGCCCTAGGGTAATAATTTAAAGATTTTTTCATAAAGGAATCCAAAAGGCAAGAATAATCTCTTGTCATTGCATTTTTTACCATCATAAAATTCCTTTTAAATCTTGTGGCAAATAAGATTTGTATATATTCAAGGCTTTGTCAGCATTTCTTTGTAATTGCGGGGAAGAGTTTTCCCTCAAAGATCCCGCTAGAAAGAGGAGTTTTAGACTTTTCCCTTCTATTCTTTAGGATCTTTTTTCAAGTAAAAAAGGTAAAGGTCTTGGGAGAAGCCTATATGAAGGCAAAGGCCTTACTTGTACAAAGACTTTTTCGTGGAATGAAGTAGTGAAATCTCTTCTTGAAAATTCATATTTGTGCTTCTCTATGCATTTTGAGTGAGCTTAGTGAGTGAGTGTGGGTATGTGAACTTGTTTATGAGTTGTGGAAATGTCTGTCTATCTATCTATCTATCTATCTATCCATCCATCCATCCATCCGTCCATCCATCTATCTATCTATACAGTCATGTATCTATGTATCTATATGTTCTTATCTCTCATGCACTCCCTATAATCATAACTTGATAAAAGCGAAAGTTTTAATGGTGCAAAGTGAAGTGGAACCTAGCACAACTCTTTTAATATTTCATTCACAATAAAAGCGAAATTTTAATGGTGCAAAGTGAAGTGAAAACTGATAGTTTATTTGCTTTTGATATCCATGGATATGAAAACAAAGCGAATGATTTTAAGAATATTATATATAACTATGTCCAATATGAGCGCAAATGAGATCAATATTGAAACTCCCTCATGTGATCATTCCAAAATGAAGTTAAAATAACTTTTCCGTCTTTTCTTCTCACCTCTCTTGGCCTCAAAGTTTGGGATGCCCTATGGAAGATGCTAAGGCTAAGAAACAAAATGACTTTCCAATAAGACCTCTTGGTCAAGCCATTGGTTGATCCTGAAAATGTGTATTTAGGAGGGGAAGCAACCTTGAAAATTTGAGTTCAAATAAATGTTGTGAACTATGAGAAAAAAGCTAATAAAACCCTCTCAAAGAAGTGTATCTAGATGGTCTAATAAAATAATTAGGATTTTAAAGTTTAAACATTTGGTCAAACATCGATTAACCTATTTCATGCTTTGAAACAATTTGGTGCTCTAATAAAAAAAATACAAAAACACTAATCTGTATTATATAAAGAAAGAAAATACAATTTTTTTAGGAAGCTTTATAAAATTTTTGGCCTCCTTAATGAAGGATCCATTTTCTTGGAATACAAAAACTAATGAGTGGTGGAAAGGGGATATTTCTTGTAGTTTTTAATTATCTTATCAACTAAGCAATACTAGGAAAATATCTATGGGATACTCTTTAAGCAAGCTATAAGAGTCAAGCAAACATGTAGACACCCATATTTCCCATAGGATTTCTTCTTTGCTGGCATTCCACAAGGATGCTAAGTAGAGCATTGTTTCACTAAGGATAGCTTTTTGTTTGGTTCTAAGTTGCCTTTTATCCCAAAAGAAAAGATACACAATGTCCTCCTCTTCTTTTTAAGACATCTTTTGCACTAAGGTGGTCATCATCATCTTGTGTGCCTTGGCACTGGTCTAGATTTCCCTAAAAATAACTTTTGAGGAAACGATTGATTTCTTCATTTCCATAAGATTGTGCCACATGGTATATAGCCTGAACTTCCATCTGATTCATGATCATTGAGTTTTCCACTTTGATTGATCTTGGAGTGATATCTATCTCACTATTTAGCTTCAGGATGTCTTTGACAAGGTTGCCACTATTTCGAAGCAAGCCTTTGAGATGATGTTGTGTGAGAGCTCCATAGCTTCCACACAAACTAAGAAGATTAATTAGATAGACTCACACTAGGAAGAGAGATGTGTTTCCACCCAACCAACCCCTCCAATATATAGCTCCAAGTCCAAGGGGTAAGTACCTCTCAAGAGGACATGTGTACCTTCCATCGCATGGGTCCCTAAGGTGTTCACATGGTTTCCAAGCTTAGGAAATCACATGGCTTCTAAAAGAAGACTCTCCAAGATCTCACATACAAACCAAGTGGCTAGGAGAAGCTTACAATCAAGCCTAAGGTACTCAACCTTAGAGAATCAACCCTAAGGTTCAAGACCCATCTCAAAGGGGTAAATAAATCATAAACCCAAAAGGTTTCACACCTAGAAACCCAAGGGTTCTACCCCTTAGACCCATGTAATTATACAACATTCTTCCCCCCTTAAAAGCATTTCCGTCCTCGGAAACGAGTGGAGATACATACCTGGGGGTATTCCCCCATGCTCCATGATCAATCTCAAGCATCATGGCTTTCATCTCTCTAAGTCCACCTCTTAATTCGAAAGGGGAATTCTACCCCGACTGAATCTAAAAAGAGGAGAATCCATGTGTGCTCTAATTCCCTGCCCCAATCATTCAAAGTTCCATCTAGTTTGCATACAAAAAAGAACTGAGTCGAATGCAAAGTATGGAAAGAATGAAAAGGGTGGAAGAGAAAACCCTGCCTATTTCCTTTGTTTAAGCCATGTGCCATCTGGGTCTCCAAAGCTCAAACATGTGGATTAGGTGGAGTCAAAGTGACTTCAGCTAAATTGCTACCTTGGTCCATTTCTTTGCACCACTAGTGCATGAACCTAGCAAAATAGATGAATGCTTCTTAAGGTTTCTTTATCAGACTCATCTCTCAAGTTAGAATCCAACTTGTTTTGAAAGGAAGATGAATCTTTCATAGTCCGTGCCCAAATCACTCTCTTTTAGTGAAATGGGTGGATTTTCTTGTTTTCAATTGGCCTCCAATAAATCTAAATAGAGGGGAATTTCATTATATAATCCCTACCTAACCAATAGAATGGTAAAGGTGGATTATCTAATTTTTACGAGGATATAACATCCTCTTTATCTTCAAAGAGAATATCGAATAGCTTACCAAAAGTGGATTTAATGTTCTTTCAAAACTTTACGTAGTTTTGAGAATCCACTTTAAGGGACTATAATCCATAGGGATTAATCCAACTATTGTAGAATCCAATTGATTGAAACCTATTTTACTTGTTCTTCCAAAAAGATTAAGATATTTATAACTACGTACCAAGATGGGAACTCATAGTGTAAAAGATCGTGTTACCTTTAAGGTCATAAGTAGAAATAGATTATTCCAATCATTTCTTCACTGTTTAATCCTTATGGATCCTTAGTTGGATCTCAAACCTTAAAGGTCTTCTTGATCATTCTAGATTTCTCTTCTTTATATTCTAACTCTATTAAAGATGTCCTATGTTGACATCGTAATTAGATTTTTCTTATTCTTTAGTTAGCTTGAATTATCAAGTATCAAAAGATGATCTTTCTGAGCTTTCTTTCAAGCTTGATTTAAGGTCATCTTTATGTTTCTTGAGTTTCAAGTTATGCTTTTGGATGAAGTTTTTAAAGCTTCATCCTTTGGAGTTTACCTTCAAACTCAAAGAAGTTGATCCTCCCTTTATTTCTAACTCTCTATAAGAGATAGATCCTTCATATCTTGCTGGAAGAATTCTTCTTCCCTTTGAGAGGATAATTGAAGAAGATGCCTATTCCTAGACATTGTCTTCCTGATGTATTCCATTGGATCATGAGTCCCTTTTTCTTCTGGCCATCAAGAAAAAGTACTCAATGGGAATCAGTACCTACTGTCCCATACCAGTGGGTTCTTCATCCAATCCACATAACTATGTCTCTATATCTTCTCACCTTCTCTGTCCTTTTAAATGCCCTTCATACTATGGCACCAATTTATGAGAGCGAGGACTAAGGTGCTTAGATACACCACTACTAATCATACTCAAAATATTTGGTTAACCATTTAATGTGGTGTGACTCATCTTATCAAACTTAAAGTTGGACTTGATCTTTACCTTGCTTGGGTCTTTTGGCTTTTCTTCTCTTCTTTTTACAAAATAAGAGATAAGACTAGGTCTTTCTCCAATAGATCCCTTCATGTTCAATGCTTTACCCATGGGTTTTACTTGGGGATCTAGCTATTATGCTTCATACAAGAAGCCATACCCCTTAAGTCTATATTACTGGAATCCATAACGTATGTTATGTTATCTCCATGAAGCATCAATATAATTTTAGGATTATTCTTATAACTCATCCAACTTCTTTTCCTATCCCACTTAGGATTTATACAATCCTTATGGTGTGTGCAAGTCTTCTCTTGCATTGGGGTTCTTTGAGAATTCTCCATGAAGCATCAATATACTTTTAGGATTATGCTTATAGCTCATCCAACTTCTTTTCCTATCCCACTTAGGATTTATACAATCCTTATGGTGTATGCAAGTGTTCTCTTGCATTGGAGTTCTTTGAGAATTCCCAATCTTTGAGAGCTTCATTTAGTTGGAAGATGTAATGAAAGATATATGAAGTACTAGAATACAAGGAAGTACTTCAAATTTATCTATTTCTTTCATATCTTTTTACCTTGCAATACCCTATTTGGTCTTTTCAAGGCATAAGATACAATTTCTTGGGGACTTTCTCCCCTCCTTAAGAGTTTTCGTTCTCGAAAACTACCTTAGAGTAAATTGAAAATTGTGCTCTTTCAAAAGTATTTGAAAGAGTTGATTTTCAATCTTTTATTGTTCTTACTGGTTAAAAGAACTATTCAAAGCTTTTTTGCTTTCTCTTCTCCAAGCATATAGCACAAATGCCCCAAGGTTCAAGTTTTGAATTACCTCTAAATTCGATGTCCCATACCACCGAATCAACTTCAGTTGAAATGTAAGTCTAGATGTCTCATACCATCCGACTTACGCTTCCACTTAAGTAAAGGTAACTTTAGCTTGAATTTTGGGATCAAACCTTCTTCTAATCAAGTAAGATCTATCACTTCTTGGACTTGTAAGGTTATTTCCATTGTAGAGCATATGTATTGCCCATGCTACAATGGACTTTCAACTTACCAAGTCTCAGTTGTAATTGCAACTTGACAAGACTTAATGTCAAAGATTGGTTTTTCAATGATTCCTTTGTTCAGATGTACTCTAAAAGATCATTTTATGTCACGTGATAATAGAGCTAGTTTATACTCAACTAGATATTATCTCTTATGACATAATGAGTAATCTGAGAAAGAATAATTGACTTGCCAATCAAATATCTATGTTGAAGTAGATGGTAATACTATTTACCATTTAAACAGTCCTTTACTCTTAGGACATTGAAAAATGATATTTCGGATTTATTAAAACCCTTGAGTCTTAGCTTCTCTTCATGCCTTGCATTTGCTTGGAACATGTGTAAAGCTCCGAATAGTTCTTTAGTTCTTTCAAACAAAGAACTTTCTTGAACTAATGCTTCCATCTTCCAAAACTAAGATTTTGTTATACCATATTTTCTCTTACTTAGAGCTTTGAGAAGATAATGCTCTAAGTTACCACGATCGTATCGTGATTTTAAGAGATAAATTTTTTGTATTACTACCTTAAGTATATGGCCTTGCTAATCAGGCATGCCATGGGATTTTATGGAATTTAAAATTTCATAAGAGGGATTTTAAGCTTAAGGTATTTTCAAGAAGTTAGGATGATTTGGCTTTTAATTACTAAGCCAAACATAAAGAATTTAAATGGTTTATAGTGGCCAATTGGCCTCATCACCATTCTTCCTAGAAACTAATCAAATCCTACTTAAGCTTAACTTCAAGAACTTAATCTCCCTCTCAACTCAAAAACCCCATGTAATATGTTCCATGTGCATAGTGCTTGCCAAAAGTTTACACCTTTATTGGAAAAGGTGTAGCATGCATAAGGTTCAAAAGTTGAACCCCTCCTTAAAGCATGCAAAAGTTCCAAATTGGAACTCTCTTCGTTCAAAGGATGGTGCAAAATTTCCATGCTTCTTTCGTTCTCTGCATATGATTTTCCATAATGCATACTTCATAGACCATTTTCCATGAAAATGAACAACCAATCTTTCTTTTCAAATCAATGAAGTGGATGCATATTGCAACTTATTTCCATGATTATTGTCTATGTGGTCAAAGAAACCCGACCACCTAAATCTATGCATCCACTAGACAATTCATTTCTGTTACAACATGCAGTGCATGCTTCATAGTTTGAAAGGAAAAGAAAAGTGGGTAAATAGTTATCTGGAAACTAAGCTTTGTCCATCCGTCGATTTCATTTGAGTATTCTCACGATGATGAAGTAGGCTTGGGCTATTGTGCTCCTTCCCTTCCATCTTGGCACTACATACTTACTTGTGTGCCCAATATGTATCTTAACTTTAAAATTCATGCAATCATTCTATTCATGCATACAATTTTAATCCAAAAACATGCTTGCTTTACTTCTAGAAAATAATCTCATGCTCTCATCTTTGATCTATAATGTTCCAAAGCTTAAGGAATGCATGTCTTCTTTTCCTCATATATCTTACGAAACTGTGCCCCTTGCATGGCAGACACTCCTTAATCTATTTGCAAGTCTTGGAAAAGAAAGGAAGAATCAATCTCTTTTTAATGCATAAGCGTATCCTTTGTGCATGAATAATCTAGGCCCACAATGTGTAAGCAATTAATCCAATCATGACAAAAAAATTACCATGAGGCTTATTCACTTTAATGCAAAAATTATGCAAGCAAGAAATGGAGTACCTCCTTAGACACCATGATGAAGAAACTATAAGTATTTGGTCCTAACACACCTCTATGCATTTAAAAGATATAATTCTCTTTACTTAAAAAGAAAAGAGAAAGAAGAAGCCTAAGAGCACTCTATCACATAAGTCTTCTTTTCAATTAAAATGAAATCGTGAATCTACAACCCATAGGTTTTCAATAGATTAAATATGGAGCCTCATGAATGAGTAAGTTTTGGGCATCTTCACGTCCTATCGATTATATAGTAGGTCTGAAAGATCTTCATATAAAGAAGCATGCGATTTTATCCTTCAAAGAGGATACATAATGAAATGTGTGACTCTCTTAGTAGCCATTTTGTTTGTTTTCATGCAGGTTCTATTTGAAAGCAAAATATACAAATATCTACGCGAGAGATCGTATCATTCATATGTATATTATATACAAAATATGGGCAAACTAGAAATAAAGAAACAAATGTAATTCATAAATGTAATGGATGAGGGAGGAGTTGTGTGAGCACCTCCTCCGTTCCATTCATATGATGGTTCATATGAGTTCAGACAAGCTCAAACGCCTGGTCGGGCTATTGTAGAGCGCTATTGAGTGCGCATGGCCGTTTTGTCGTAAGACACGGGGCTCCTTTATGACTCAATGACTGAATGGGCCTTTGTGAGCCTAACTTCCCATTAGATGGGGTAACATGCATAGATGGGGTAACATGCACTGTGGCCGTTTTGTCGTAAGACACGGGGCTCCTTTATGACTCAATGACTGAATGGGCCTTTGTGAGCCTAACTTCCCATTAGATGGGGTAACACGCAGTGCATTTTGGTTCATGCACTCCCATGGACGGCCAACAACACTCAATTGCCCACGCGAAGGCATTTGAAAAAAAATGAAGCTAAATATTCAACCTAGCTCTGATGCCACTATTGTGTGAGAGCTCCATAGCTTCCACACAAACTAAGAAGAAGACTAACTAGATAGACTCACACTAGGAAGAGAGATGTGTTTCCACCCAACCAATCCCTTGAATATATAGCTCCAAGTCCAAGGGGGTAAGTCCCTCTCAAGAGGAAATGTGTACCTTCCATCACATGGGTCCCTAAGGTGTTCACATGGTTTCCAAGATTAGGAAATCACATGGCTTCTAAATGAAGACTCTCCAAGCTCTCACCTACAAACCAAGTGGCTAGGAGAAGCTTCCAATCAAGCCTAAGGTACTCAACCTTAAAGAATCAAACCTAAGATTCAAGACCCATCCAAATGGGGTAAACAAATCATAAATCCAAAGGGTTTCACACCTAAAAACCCAAGGGTTCTACCCCTTAGACCCATGTTATTATACAACAGATGAGGTTCACTGTTATAATACAAGAGTATTACATTCTCCTTGCCCCAATAATGTATCTCACTCTTAATGAATTATAACCTTTGTAATCCATTTTAAGAGAAACATTTATGTTTTCACTCTCTGTCCAATCATTTCATTTGAGAATCACTTGAAACCACACATGATAGTTCATTTACCATGTGTCTTTATGTATGAAAGGCAAGGGTATGTCTCAGAGATCAAAGATTACAACCTGAAAAACTAGTCAATCAAGCAAAGCACTCTTGTCTCATCAACTAGTTTTTCGAGTCGAATCTCCTTATCCTTAAGATATGTTCATCAAAGTCTTCTTTATGAACACACGAAAAGCAAAATGATCACATGTCTTGTCCTTTTTTTTTTCAGATTATAAGAAATTTGAAATGTCCATTGAGTGCAACTTGAACGAAGACACTCTGTCCCGTGGTGTTCAAAGCATACCGCTACACCACATCCGTGTGGACTCATCACATGTCTTTTCAAACGATTCTCACTAAATCAAAACTTACAAAGTTGATCCATTTCACCTCTATTATTTGATCAACTAGATTAGGTTCAAGTAAGACCCTATCTTATTCTTATTATTATTTTTTAAAAGTTTGATCATTGACCTACTTTTCCATTTAGGCTTGAAATTTTGAAATCACATCTCACACACTTTGTATACTCCCTTATCCCTAATTTTTAAGGGTTCATGTGTCATATCGATCTTTAGATCTTGAACCTCAACTTTGTGTATCGGATCCAAAGTTGAACACACCACAATGCTTACCTAGTGAGACCTTATTGTAGTTCCGGACTAGGCTCCGGAACTACATCAGAAAAAGGCATCGCTCTACATGGAACAATGAAAATCTTCGGCTGGATTCATACCGCCCGACAACACAGTTGTGCGCTCCAAATGTCAAATTCTAATTTGATGAAACAAAAAAAAGTACTTTCGGGTCCACCGGTCATTGAGCCGGCCTCTCCCCTCGGAACAAACTTGCTTTGCATTGACAACTCATGCTCATTGGCCAATCTCATGATTCAACCAATAATATCAAGTTTATGGTCTGCTGTTGAAAGATTATCGCCACTGTGTATGAACTCAACATGGCAGGACTCACTAAAACTATATCGCCTTATTTGAACGCAACCTTTGAGTCCGTCGCTCGCTCTGTGTTCGTACAGCTCTGGAAAATAACGAAGAAAAGACATCTCAAAAGCTGAGTTGACAACTCAAAACACCTTGAGGCAGAAGGGGGGATCGAGGTTCGGAACAATTCACAAGACATGGCTTGAGTAAGCGTAGAGGCTTCCCTCCAACATGAACAGGCAACCGAGACCCACTGTGAAACCCTTCTTAAAGAGCCTCCTTTGTACTTCCTATTTTTCGTACTTCTTTTATTTATTTATTTATTTATTATTTTTTAAATGGAGGTTCAGCCGAGGCCTACTCCCCGGGCTTTAACTTTGAAATTGCAACTGTACAAGGAAGGGCATAGTACCCATGGGACCTCCCTTATCCCACAAGAAAAGGGGTTTACAAAACTGGGTTGAACGGCGGTCACAACTACCGCAGGACTAGTCAAACGATGGCACATCAGCATATGCTTCATCATTCCAGGTTATACGTGTTCCTTACATGTGGCCGGCAGAGATTGAACCCGCGCCCTTGTCTCAAGAGACGAAAGGCGATATAATTCCAAACCGTACTTCTTTTTCGTAATCGATATAATTCTAAACCTTACAGGTATAAATAAGCGAGACAAAGTAATGTTTGATTCAGGGTTGAAGCAGAGAACGAGCTAGTCCTTCTGCGACTAGATCAGCGTGGCAGGCTGAAGCAGAGCACGCGAATAGGCCTGCAGAGGGGAGGTTGCTCCACACGGGTACAGACGAGCGCGCAGAGAGAGAGAGAGAGAGAGAGAGAGAGAATCCGCCTCCTTTAGGCCAGGATAGATAGGCTAATGTATCCTTGTTGTGAAAATCAGGCATCACTTCCAAAGGGTGTGCCTCTCCCCATCTCCATGTGTAGCTGAAGCGTGAGGAGACGTGTAAGTAATTTGGCCAACAAACACATGTGCGAGGCAAATTTGCACGCAAAAGGCTATGCTTTCCAAGGTGGACGCCTTGGCTATGGGAAATCTCTTCATACGTATGGACAAAGTACCCCCAAGCCCGGTTTAGCTTCCCAGTGTACAGAGAACAAGTGGAACCATTCGATACATGAAACCTTTTCTAAATGAGACGCATGCTGTCGTATCAGAGATGGGGAGAAACAGGGCTCTTCTTTTTGTTTTACAATCAGCCTCTTCTTAATGACAGATGCCTCAATATTCATTGCTTTCATTGAAGATATATACACAAGATCTTTCAAAATTATACTTCCCTCAAGTGCTAGTCCTTATGATTATCGGGGCCAAGAGTATACATTATCCTAAAATTTCTCACTAAAGAGAGAGGGACCAGTTAAGCTGCTTTTTGCATATTAATTGTGAGGCCAAAGAAAGAGAGGTCAATCATCATTCTGATAGTCATGCAATTTTTTTCAAAATATGTCCGTCGTCTTCTCTCTATAGCTAAAGGATGAGGAGAGATGTAATCATTCGACAAACACATCATGTATGGGGCAATATGTATGTAAACAGAGACCCCTTCAAAGTGTAAGCCTTCCTATGATAAGTCCCTTCACGCTAATGGATGCAACACCACAAACCCGAATTAAAAATGAAAACCCAGGTGCCTCAATACATGAGATCTTTTATGGGCAAGATAAATGATGTTGCCTCAAAGATAGGGATAGGAGAGCTGCTTTTCTTTTTTTGATTTTTATTTTTATAACAGCAGGTCTCTCCTAGTCTCACACGACGCAATGTTTATTCGCATGTGCGATCTAGACATGTGATCCTAATACTCCACTCATTGTCATACAAAATTAAACATAACTGTCATACAAAATTAAACGTCGGTATGAGTACAGTGATAGAAGTATGTGATTCCCTGACATTTCTCATTTTATCCCCCTTTGCTAATGGCAAGAGGCGACCTCCTAAGAAAAGAGTAGCCATGAAGAAGAGTAGCCAAGAAAAGAGGCGGCTACTCGACCGAATCCCAAGTATCATTTGCATGCAAGGCCTTTATCTCTTTGTGTATGACTAATTCCAACTTCTTCTTGTGCTTGCTTAACTTTGCTTCTTTATCAATGAGAGGCTCACCCTCATCTGATATCATAATGTAATATCTGTTCATAGGCCTCTCGATACGAGTAGATGTCGTCATCCAATGTTCTACATTCTGTGGTGTTGAATCCATGGTAGGAGATATGATTGTATCATCATTGTTAATGGGCTGTTGTACGTCATTTGAAGCCTTTTTTTCAGCATCTAATGGTGGCTGCATATTCAGTTCAAGAGCTTGCCCATCATCATTTTGCCAAAAATCATGAGCTCAATGTCCTTTTCAGTCATTGATGGAGCTTCATGAAGATCGATTTTAGACCTAAGGCGGGGCTGTTCATGCTGAAATTTGACCTATATCCCCTTCTTGGGCTGAGCTAAGCAAACCTTATAGCTCATTTTACTCTTGTCTCTATCCCATGAAGATGCCTTTTATGGACTTTGCATCTAATTTGTTCCTCAACTCAACCCTCATGCAAAAAAGCATCACCAACCAAAGATGTGTAGGTCATATGAAGCAAGTTTGCCATACCAAACTTTTTGATGGATGGAAACTTTCAAGGATACACGTGGGGATCGATCGCAAATGTGAACCTTACTTTTTAAGGTTTTGGATGGTACCAATTACCCGTTATGGGCATATATGATGCGTCATGTGTTGGTTGCAAAAGGATTGGGGAATATTGTGCATGGTATTTAAAAACACCCTACTACACTTGCAAATACAATTATTGAAGATGATGAAGATTGCGTGCTTCGGTTCTTGCTTTACCTACTGCAAAGGAACTTTGTTTGGATGGTAGAGATTCTCAGGCAAATGCATTGATACCTTGTGTGTAAGACGTGCCATTATCCCTAATATTCACTCTTGCAAGTCAGCAAAGGATGCTTTGAATACACTTATAATCTTATACTAAGCAAGAAATGAGGCTCGTGTTGCTTACCTCCGAAAATAGTTGGAGAGTGAGCACATGAATGAAGGAGATTCCATGGACAATTTTTTAACAAAGATCAAAGATTTGAAGGAGAAATTGATTTTTAATATTCTTAATAGTCTTCTAGATTCTTATTAGAGTTTTACTTCTACTCTTCGATTGATGATGAAAAGAAATCCAAATGCCTTAATATTTGAGGAGTTAGTCTCTGTTTTCTTGCAAGAAAATCAGTCCAAGCATAATAGGTCCATTATGCGTGTTGTAGATCAAGCTTTTTTAGCTAGTTAGAAGGGCAAAGGTAAATGGAGCTCACCTACTAGTGAGTAGAAATCTACTAATGCTTCAGAGTCAAAGAAGGAAGGCAAAGGTGAGAAGAAAACAAAAAAGCAAAAACAATTTTGCAAATATTGCAAAGGAGATGATCATGTCATAAAGAGTTGTCCAAAACTGGCTGCAAAAGAGGCGAAGAAGAAAGAGATTGGAATGGTTGTTGTAGAGGCCTCCACCCAAAACAGAGTCGGCTAATCTTGTGCAAAATGAAGAATGGGCGTTTTCTACCTTATGCAATTTTGACCCATCTTCTCATGACCAATGTATGTTTGCACTAGACTTAGATGTTTGGTACTTTGATAGTGGGGAAACCAAATATATTACCTCGCAGAGAAGCTTCTTAAGTTAACTTGAGCCTTCCCCTATAGGGAATACTGTCAGATGCGCTAACAACTCGTCTTGTCTTATAATGGGAGTTGGTAAGATCATTTTGACTACTACTCATGATAGTTATTTCACATTGTCAGATGCATAGTATGTGTCGGAGATCAAGAAAACTTTGTTTTCAGTTTCAGCATTAGCAAAGATTGGCTTTGTTGTCAAATTTGTTGATGACAGATTTACAGTTCATGATCTCTTAAATGGCAATGTTATTATTGCTTCTGGCATTTTATGTCGTGGGTTGTATAAGCTCATAGACTATGCAAAATCTACAAATGATTCAACGTGTGCAGTTCAAGATTCTTAGGCTATCTTATATGCAGAGCTTTGGCATGCATGCTTTGATCATATGAATTATGATAGTTTCCTACGCTTGCAGAAATCTCATATGGTATCCTCTCTACCCAAACTTGAG
The DNA here is from genome assembly GCA_020310875.1 of Ceratopteris richardii. Classification (NCBI taxonomy): domain Eukaryota; kingdom Viridiplantae; phylum Streptophyta; class Polypodiopsida; order Polypodiales; family Pteridaceae; genus Ceratopteris; species Ceratopteris richardii. The sequence continues at coordinate 139,417,661 of CM035420.1, read as the reverse complement.
GCACCTTGTAAACATGTATGTGAGGGCTAGATTTTGGGCAAAATGTAGCGTTCTTCCTTCCCTAAAGATGGTTTAGTTAGAGCTTCTCATAAATTGCAACTTGTTTATAGTGATGTTTGTGGTCCTATGGAGACACCTTTTGGGAACTACCTTTACTTCGTGACTTTCATTGATAATTTTTTCAGGCGTGCATGGATTTATCCATTGAAAGCAAAGTCCGAAGTGTTAACGTGCTTCAAATAGTTTCTGGTTATGGCTGAAAATTTGTTAGCATGTAAATTGGGAACCCTCTGTTTTGATTGGGGGGGATACATGTCTTTTGATTTTAATGCATTTCTAGCCGAGCATGGATAAAACATTAGTATATAGTGCCATATACACCTCAACAAAATGGAGTTGCAGAAAGAAAGAACAAGTCTCTCATGGAGATGGAAAGGTGTATGATTAAAAGTTAGGCTTTACCACATAGCTTCTGGCTCGAGGTTGTTATGTGTGCAGCATATGTACTTCACATGTGTCCCCCAACAACATTGCAATTTATCATTCCATATGAGGTTTGACATGGTCGCAAGCCATATGTCGCTCATCTGCATGTCTTGGGTTGTTTGAAATAAGCATTAATGCCTGAACGACAATGCAAGAAATTGGATGATAAAGTAATGAAATGTATGTTGGTTGGGTACAATTGTGAAAGTAAAGGCTATGGTTTGTATCATCCTTATACTAATTGCATTTTGGTTAGCCGTGATGTTGTTTTTGTAGAAGGTGCAATTCAGCCATTACTTTCATGTACTAAGGAGACATCAGTTAGCTCCAAAGATCTTAATGACACTTTGCTTCCTCTTTTTATAAGTGGACAATCAAGTGATGGTCCAAATGAGGCAATTTTTCAGCCTTTATAGGTTTCACATGATGATGCATATCATTTCATTTTTGATGCATATTTACATGATGCACTTGTTGATGAGAGGGCTAATATAGAGGAGGCAAAAACTATGCCTAAATGGCTCATGAAGACTTTGCGAGATAGCAAATTAGATGAACCTCTATCATATCATACTCGTTTAGGATCTCATAGTGCTTCTTTTGCATCAATCTGCAATGCAATGACTTCCTCTAGTCTCTGTGATGAAAATGAGCTTGTTTCTTTTGATGAAGCACAAAATTCAAAAAATTGGATGGATGCTATTCAATCAGAATATGATGCTTGAAGAATGGTACTTGGTCTTTATGTGATTTGCCTTCGGGTAAAAATGCCATCGGCACTAAATGGGTATACAAGCATAAGCATAAACATGATGGAACAGTTGACAGGTATAAAGCTAAGCTTGTTGCAAAAGGTTATACTCAAGAGAGAGGCATTGATTTTGACGAGACCTTTGCACCATGTCGATTGACTACCGTTCGTAGCATCTGTGCACTTGAAACTCATCATGGTTGGAATGTACATAGGTTTGACATTAAAACTGCATTTTTGAATGATGACTTATACGAGCAAGTGTATGTATTTCAGCCCCCATGGTTTTGTGCAGAAAGGGCATGAAAACAAAGTGTGCAGGTTGAAAAAGGTGTTATATGGTTTGAAGGAAGCACCACGTGCTTTGTACAGAAAGATACATGCCTTCTTGATTGCACATGGATTTGAGAAGAGTTTAATTGAGAGCACCTTATATGTTAAGGTGTTGATGATCACTTTTGATCATTGCTATGTATGCTGATGACATGCTGAGCATTGGTCCTAATGAGAAACATATTGCTGAATTTAAGACTGATTTGCATGCCTCTTTTGAGATGTAAGACTTGGCGCATTTGCATCATTAGTTGGGCATTCAATTTATGCAAGTCGATGGGGGAATAACTTTGTGTCAAACAAAATATATTGATAAATTATTGCAGCATTTTGGCCTTGAAGATTGCAAACCTATTGCCACTCCTATGACAAATAGGTTTACAATTGAATCTTCATGATGTTGAAGATGCATTTGATGCTGAGCTCTATCAACTTGCTGTTGGATGCTTGATTTACTTATGCATAACTCGGCTTGATAGTCAAGTGGCTTGATATTCAATTTTCTGTCTCTAAGGTGAGCAAGTTTATGCATTGCCAAGGTGTCAAGCATTGGCCGAAAGTTAAGTGCGTCTTTCGTTACTTGAGTGGTACCGGCTACTTGGGTTGTTTTATCCCGGGGGGGGATCATTATCGTCAGATTTACATGCTTTTTTTTGACTTAAACCGGGCTTGTTGCTATGACACTCGTGTGTCCACTAGTGGTTTTTGCTTCATGCTTGGTAGCTCATGCATATCTTGGTTCAGCAAGAAGAAGCCTATTGTGGCGACTTCTAGTTGTGAGGCAGAGTATAGGGAAGCTTTCACAACAACTAATGAGTGTATGTGGACCTTTTGGCTGATTTGGGTGTTTGTCAATCTTCTGCCACCACCATCTTTACTCACGGTCAGAGCGCATTGGTGGTTGCAAGGAACCCTTAGTTGCATGCTTGCACAAAGCACATTGAGGTGCATTATCATTATGTCAAGGAGAGAGGAGAGATCGGTTTGGCATATGTGCCCACATAGGATACTATTGAAGATCTTTTCACAAAGGCTTTGCCTAGGGAGAAGTTTGAAGCTTTGCACAAAGCTTCGGGCTTGCTTCCTTTTGTGGATCGATCTCTGTCCACATAGCTTGGTACTTCCTTATACATGAATGCAAGTTGCTTGTTCACCGCATCACTCCGAGGGGGGATTTGTTGATATATATTGGTAGTGATGTGTGTGAACACACTTAGGACCGCTGGGGCACTTTTTTCCCTCTTTAGGAGGTTTTTTCCCTTGGCTTTTATATACGCCCGTCGCTTATAACGCTAACGGGTCACTTATCTTTGTACATTCCCTTGGTAATTCATTTAGTGTTGTATTGTGCTCCAAGCTTCTTCTTCTTCCTTGTGCGGTTTGTGTAGACCGCGAACTCCAATAGGTACATATCTGAAATCATAATTTATATCTTCACATTAACCGGAATGCAACTTCATAAGGACAATTGAAGATAAACACCAAAGTATATGATAACTAATAAAATCTGATATTGAAAAGCAGATAACACAAAAAATAGCTGAAAATAAAAATACAAAGGTTGAAGATGAGGTCAGTCATAAGTACGAGTGAATTTAAGTTTGAGGATCATACAAGATGAGGGATAGACAAAACCAACAGCATAAATTTCTGATTAAGGCGAATGCCTTAGCAAACCCTTGAATAATGTGACCATCTAACAATACCTATTGATGCATACATTTGATTATGGATAATGATAATTTTATGTATGATTTACTTGCTTGAGGATTATACTTTAACAAATTATGAACTGATTCACTCATTAGAAAAAGTGCTATAGTCTTCATAGATGTCGATCTGATTGGAGATCAAACATAATTGTGGTGAAAACATGAATTAAATGCTTGAGCACTTCATGCACTTTTGATAGGTGTAAAATCCAGTGGGCTGTTATGAATAGTGAATGGAGAGCATGTGAGCTCATTATGTTTATATACTTTTGTCCTTGGATTTGTATAAAAAGTAAGAAGAGTAAATGAGAAGTTTTGCATTCATTTCTTGAAGGACTTTTTTTTATTTTTCATCTATTTCTTTGATTCTATATTTTCAGTCTTTTAAGTTTTTTTCATTTGGATTTTTGTGTTTATATGTTCTATGTTTTTTTCTTCTTTTGTTGGGATTATTTTCATTGTATTTTCGATTTATGTCATTTTGTAGATGAATATGAGTTTATTAATGTATTTTTCATTATTAGTATGGATGGTTGATTCCAATTTGTTTGATAGGCATGCATGTATGTATAAACTGACTCTTTCCCCACACCTAATTTGAACCTTGAACTCACCAATGATGATTTCAAACTTGCCCTCATTTCTTATTGTGTCATTTGTTATATCATGTTGGTATGTACATGTTAACATAAATTTATTGCATACAACTTTTCTTATCATGCTGAAAAATCACACTTGAACATCATTTCAATTTTATAACATGTCGTCTTGTTTGATCTTGATCATGACTCATGTTTTCTTCATCCTTGAGGTCAAAGCCAAATTTGTTCTTGCATTTGATATTTGAATATGATTCACATATCTAATAAGAATTATTCATTTGGCTATAGAACGTCTTTGTTTTACAAAATCTGAAGCCACCAAGAATGTCTACACCTCAAAAAGGTAAATTATTGGCTTTTATCCTTATGTACTTAAAATTATGCTGTTAAATTATTGACTATGAACCTTATGTACTTAAAAATTATGTTGATTAAGTGGTATAATATTTTTGTAGCCTTGCTTTTTGACGTAATTTTTTGTTGCTGGATACAGTTGTTATACTTCTTCGTGCAACTGGAGATGTGCCAATCTTGAAACAAAACAAGTTTAAGGTGATGCCTCCCCTACTCTCAAGTTCCATTCTTTATTGAGATTCTTGCAAATATATCATATTTCATTATGTAGATTGATGCAACAGAAAAGTTCGTGAAAGTCATCGATTTCTTACGTAGACAATTGCATCGTGATACAATTGTAAGCTCTTCTTTTACTGTTTGCATATTCTTTGTTGAACAATTTCTTCTGTCTTCTTGTCAACTTTTATTTCTTCTTTGTATACTTATCAGGTATTGGCCTCATTAGCTTTGAGATGTAGGTGATCTATAGAATGTGTATTGATATGCCGATTTACGTGTGTGGAAGTCTTTGTTTATTCAATGAACTATTTGAGTGTGCTTCTAGAACATTAAATATGATCATTCTATGGTCCTCTAACCCCCTAAATATGAGGAGTTCCATTTGTTGAGGAACTAAGGCTCACTATCACATTTGTGTGGTGTTACTATTAGTAATTATTATTTTAATGTCTGGTTCCTCTAATACTAAAAATGTTTTTCATAAGTAATGGCTAATTTTATTTCATTTAATATTTATTTTTATGAGTATATATATATATGAATGTATAAACATATAAAGATAATAAATAAATAAATAACAATAATAATAATAATAATAATGAAAGTAAGTTTGTTTGTGTGTGTGTGTGTGTATATATATATATATATATATATATATATATATATATATATATATATATATATATATATATATATATGTATGTGTGTGTGTGTGTGTTTGTGTGTGTGTGTGTATGTATGTATGTATGTGCATGCATACATTCATTCATGTATGTATGTATGTATGTATCATAGTGGAAAGAAACGTTTTAGCAACGGCAACGACAACGACTTAGCAACGAGGGCAGCGTTTGGAGGTAGGAGTTGCGATAAAGTTATTTATTTTTCAAAACTTATATATACACACACATATATATACATACATATATATATATATATATATATATATATATATATATATATATATATATATATATATATAGAGAGAGAGAGAGAGAGAGAGAGAGAGAGAGAGAGAGAGAGAGAGAGAGAGAGAGAGAGAGAGAGAGAGAGAGAGAGAGAGAGAGAGAGAGAGAGAGAGAGAGAGAGAGAGAGAGAGAGAGAGAGAGAGAGAGAGAGAGAGAGAGAGAGAGAGAGAGAGAGAGAGAAAAGAAAGAAAGAAAGAAAGTGTTTTTACGTCTATTAGGAGGCCGAACTCGGCCTATGAGACAAATTGATGTACATGGGTGTATCTTCTGTCAATCAGAAAAGATAAAAGTGCTGAAAAGAAACTGGTTAAGCTGATATAGATCTCCGTAGTGTGCATGTGGGGATACCCATGAAAGTGGTGGGGGGTGTATGGAGTGCGATATCTATGATAGTCTATATGCAAAAGGGTAGTACAACAACCATGAGAATGCATCTAAAACGACTAACTAGCTCCATCTTGTGCTAGTGGGTGGGATGTAATATGTGATACATAGGTGGAGGTGGAGTCAGGGCCACCCTGATGGCTGCAATGGGATCGGCCATCATCTGGGATCGTCTCTCCTCCATGGCGCGATGGTCACAATCCTGGATCTCCGCAATCTGGTGTCGGTGAAGTCTCGGGGCCCGATATCCTATATCACGGGGTCGTCTCCTAGCTCGAGATATCTGAGCCTGCTGAAGAGTCACCCCGCTCGGTATGTGGGCTGAGGGGGGGAGGGCTGGAGCACGTCGTGGAATAAAGAAGTCAGTGAGCTGACTCTGTCTCCCTCCTGTATGGAGTGCTACAGTAGGCTGGAGTAGGGAATCTCTATGACTCTGTATCTCTAGTAAGAATCGCCCGAGCTGTCGCTGGTCTCTAGAGTCCATGATCTCTCGGAGGGTGGGCTGCCCTGCAAACAGAGTCTCGTATCTGCCTCTGATGCCATCATATGCGCTACATCTGCATACAAAGTGCTCCTCATCCTCCATCTCTACTCTGCATACTCTGCATATCCGCTCCTCTCTGGGAATGTCTGCGGCTCTGCCCGTCTCAATCTCGAGTCGGTGTGATGAGACTCTCTGGCCAATCTCTACCCTCAAGCTATGAGGCATGTGAGTATCCATGTAGCGTGGTCGCTGGATGAAACCGTCAGCTAGTATGTCTATGAACTGGTCTCGATAGTGCGATAGTCTCGATCCCATGTGTGGTGTGTGCCATGTCTGACTAATGTAGAGCTGCCAGAGATCTTGTCTGAGCACAACATTCCTCTCACGACGAGAGAGGTGGATGTGAGGTGAGTCTGGGTCATACTGAAAAGGCGGCAATCTGTCCATATCAAGTCCATGACTATCAAACGAGACTCTAACCTGAGTGTACCAAGCTCTCTCATATCCTAACTCTGATATCTGTATAGATGCCTCAAGAGCTCTATGTGTGAGTCTATCTATAGGGAGGTCCCTAATCCTCTGAATAAAGCAGATAGTCTGGAATAGTGCCTCTACTGCCATGGGTGGTGCAGCTAGCTCTGCCCTGATGATGTCATGTGGCACCGACTGTTTCCCACGAAATAATCGCGAGATCATACGTACCTGTGGCCTCTCGATCGCACTCCACTGGGTGACTGTGAGACCTGGGGCCCAAACCGTCGCAGCATACATCATAGCTGGTCTGACCAGTGTGTCAAATAGCCAGCCCTTCGTGGGGGGCTCCTGGAAGTGTGCTTGGTGACATCTCCGCTCTAACATGGCTAAAGCTGCATATCCGCGTGTGAGTCTATCGGTGGCTGCCTGTCTCATGCTGAAGGGGCCAGGCAAGCTCGTGAATGTGACTCCGAGATAGACATAGGAAGTGACCACCTCAATCTGTCCACCACCAGCTTTGAATCCTTCTCCATTCCTCACCATGGGGGAGGTGTGGAAGATCATGACCTTGGTCTTGCCAAGGTTTACTGTCAAGCCCCTCTGTGTACAAAACTCATCCAGGGCCTCAAGGTGGCGCTGTAATCCCTCGGGTGACTCTGAAATCAAGACAATGTCATCGGCATATAATAAAATGTGGACATGTGTACCTGCGAGGTCTGCACCCTCTCCTCCAGCTCGGAGAATGTAGTCCTCAATCTCGTCAATGTAGAGACCAAATAGAGTGGGAGAGAGTGGGCAGCCTTGCTTAACACCGATGGAGAGAGAGAGAGAGAGAGAGAGAGAGAGAGAGAGAGAGAGAGAGAGAGAGAGAGAGAGAGAGAGAGAGAGAGAGAGAGAGAGAGAGAGAGAGAGAGAGATTATGGAATCTAAACTGGTCATGAGTCATGACTCATTACATGTCTTTCTTGGAGTGGGCTAGATAATATACTACCATTTGGAAGTTGTAACTTCTAGCATGATACATCATGATTCATAACATTTAACATGATAACATTTAACAACATCATTCATGATTCATAATATTAAGTATTAACATTTTACATCCATCAATTATCATTCATTGATCATATTACATAACATCTGACATGATAGATCATAAGATTTAACATCAATTATCATAACATCTTCATTTGACATTATATTGGTCATAACATTTAACACCTAACTTTCTGAGTTTCTTACTTTTAACATTAAACATCATGAACCATAACATAACATTTAACAATTTAACATATGAGTCATGGCATAAATCATAAGTGACAAATATTACATATGAAGTCACAAGTGACAAGTGTCATAATAATAGTATGCATATCATGAAATATCAAATGTCAAAGGGCAACTATTTTTTTGTCTGCAACGCAATGCGTTGCTAACGTCGCAACGCAACGCCATTGTGTTGCGTATGTTGCAGAAGTTATGCAACGCGTTGCGTTGCAACTATGGTAGGTACGTATGTATGTATGTATGTGTGTGTGTATAATTTTTGTGGATGAACCTTTTGAACCTTAATGTTGGAAGTGAGGTAGGCCCACACAAGTTCACATGATCTTCCACACATTAGAATACCTTGTACACATACACAACTTGAACCAAATAAGATAGATGAGAAAACATAGAGAATAGAGAAGAGATCAGATGTAAACGAGCAGCAAGTGCTACTCTATAGGTTAATTGAATAAGATGGAATGATTGTACAACGTATGCATGCACAAAACTAACGTGGAGGTTGAAAATTGAATGGTTCTAGATACATAACATGAGAGAATTGTGCCTAAGGCTTTAGAAATAATGCATGTGTCCTGGAATGTGATGTGTAATAGGCTTGACACAATGACACGGAATATACAGCCTATGTGCTGTATGTATATGTGAAAATCTGCTATAAAACTTGCAATTAACTTCTCTAGAATCTGATGTAGGCGGTTGCAAGAACTCTTCAACTTGAAAGATATGACTGGAATAACCTGGTACAAAAGCAAGCACAAGTGTGGAACAGAAAATAGAAGCTTATTTACAAAAATCTAGAAGACACATGAGGAGCAAACCCTAAGCAGAGCACTCAGTGTGTGTGTGTGTGTGTGTGTGATGGTAAGAGAGGTAGTATATGTGTCCTTCAGCCTCAATATATAGGCATAGTGCTACCTTGGCACAAAATCCACGAAAAAGCACAAAGATCATCGTGATTTTTTGTAAAAACTTTTTCTAAACTTATGTGGCGATCATCTGGCACAAGTAAAACTAAAAGTAGCTGCATGGATCACAATCATTGATTAGATGTTTTTTTGTGGTTAAATCTTGGCCATATATTATAATTAAAGATTTTTTGACTTTTATCAAGTAACTTTGACTAAGATTAAAGTTGACCATTTCAATGGCTTATAGTGGGAAGATGAAAAACATGATTGGATAGCCTGTAATGAGTGCAATAAAAAGTTTGATTAATTTGATCAATACCATTTTTGGGAAACGGTGACAAAAAGTTAGAGGTTGCTTGAAATTAGTATTCGATGCTCAAGATGACAATGTTTCCAACAATCCCCCCCTTAATATTATATTGGAGTAAGATTTAATAATCTGCATAATTTGTGATATCTTTTCCTTGATAATGCCTTTGTAAAAATGTCTACCACATTCTCACTTATAGGAACATAACTAAATTCAATGTCTTTCTTTGCTACTTGCTCATGTATGTAGTGATAGTGAACCTCAATACGCTTTGTTCTTAAATGATGAATTTGATACTTTGCAATAGTTGGAGCAAAATGTCATTCACATCCTTTGAACCAATTGATGTCTCCTTGGTACATGAAAGTAAGGGCTGAATTGAAGCTTCCACAAAAACATCACGACTAACCATATTGCACTTAGTCTCTGGAGGAAGGACTGTGATAAGCTTGATGAGAAAGCTATCAAAGCAGATTTTTTATTGGTTATGCTATTGAAAGCAAAGGCTACAGATTCTATCTATTAAAAACAAGTAAAATCCTACTTTCACGCAATGTATATGTAGCAAAATATCAAATTTATGATAAAGATGCGAAAATTCTAGAGTTTATTAAAGAAGATGATTATGCATTTTTCAAAAGAAACTTGGATTCTTATATTCAGCCATAATAATAGCCATATAGGGGGTGTGATCAACTTTCTAAGATCCCAAAGATTTCTATAGATAAAGGTAAAGAGAAAGCTGTAACTCTTACCGAATACTCACAACTATCTACTCCACCCTCTCCTATTCCTACTCAGCCACTTGACACACTAACTTATGACGTTGGAGAAACTTGAAGAGCCTCGAAGGAAAGAATTGCATAGGAACAGGAGATTGCACTAGTTTTCAAGAAACTTCCTAAGTGGTTTTTTCAAAAAATGCAAGGTAGTGGCATTCAAAGTTTTAAAGGAAGGATAATAACTCAAAAAAATCAAGCTAACAAGGTAATTATGGAGAA
>CM035420.1:139394882-139402382 GCA_020310875.1 Ceratopteris richardii | reverse complement strand
TCTTCCCTATTCACTTTATTTTGAACGAATGGCTAAGACTAAAAGTTACTTCAATCAATGGCTTAGATCTTAACTTATCAAAAGCAACCCAAATCACCTAAAAAATTGTAAAAAACTAAAAGAACTCCTAATCCTAAAATTTTTGCTAGGATTTTCGTGTGAGCTTTTTAATTTGCCTTTTTTGCTTTTCATACTTGCTTTTTGCATGGGGTGCCAAGGTTAAAAATACAAGGCTCTATTGGCACTCTAAATCATCAAGTCTTATAGCTCTCTTTACTCAAGAATTAGGGTTTACAGTTGGAGTGCTACTTGGAGCAGATATTGGAGATTTTATTGCAGATTTGGAGTGTTTTCTTTTCTTCCCTTCTCTCCTTCACACGTATAAATGTGTGCAGAGCTGATTTATGTATCTTGCTGCTTTTTTCTGTTCATCTTCTATAGTTGCTGCTAAACCAGGTTGTACCTCGTATTTGAACTATTGAAGACTTCATAGCTGTTGTTTATACATCATAGCAGTCACATTTTTGCTAGGGTTCCTGCTGGACTGTTTGTATACAGTCAACTAACTTCTATTTTTGCTAGGGTTCCTGCTGGACTGTTTGTATACAGTCAAGTAACTTCTATTTTTGCACATTTTCTCTCACATATTTCCTCTTAGGCACTCTTCTTATTTCTTGTACCTAGAGCCCTTCTCTTTCAGCTTATATTCAGTTTTGTATCATTACACACATTGTATATTTGACATTTAGCATTTTATTTAGTGTGTAGCTAGCATTTAGCTGCTACATTTTGAAATTTGTCTTCTCTCTATTATTTTGGTCAAGGTGTGTTATATGCTAAGGTTCGAAGTATTGGAAAGATCTTGAATACATGTGATTATTATTAGGGCCTCTCTCTCTTCCAATAGTACGTAGGCACGTACATACATACAAATAGAGATATGAGTAATAAATATATAAATGTGTATGTGTACATATGTTAGACATTGGTCTACAGAGACCATTCCATGTGTGTGTGGGACAAGGCCTAGTCATAGCCAAGGTCCCTAGCTCGGGGGATATCTTGAGGTATTCAATGGTAATGGGGAGGGTGTTGCATGGTGGCCACATGTGGGCACTAGATCATTCCAAAGCATTGCTATTTTGAATACAAGGGAATATAATGGATGGGAGGAGAGTGGAATACACATCATTCATGACTCTTAACTTTCAAATCTTGAAGAGAATTTAGGAAGTTTCCTACGATTGGTATCAGAGCAAGTAGATCCCTTTTTTTTCGGGGATCTTTCGCGAATCATTCTTGTGAGATCGTTTTTAGATGCCTTCAAATTTCAAGAGATGACTCATCATCGTCTTTAGAGGTATCTTTGATTGCCGTTGCCTGTCTCTGCAAAAATAGAGGATTTTAGACCCTCGTGAGAGGAGCTTAAGCCCCCTCCCCCCAAGGAGGCCACGCGCACACAACACCCCCACATATGCCCAAGACTTGCTCGGACGCCCGTGAAGGCTGCCTGCACGCAATCGCGCTGCCCGGAAGGGAGAGATAGAGAGAGCACACTCTTTGCCTTGATGTTGGAAGCAAGAAGAAACCTATATGTATGTGATTTCAACGTTGAAAACCATTTATGTGGGATGATTCAACTCGTTGATGCTCAGCTCAGAACTCATAGAGAAAAAATTCGAAATTCTTCCCAGTTCCCATCTCCAAATCTCTTCCACAAGACAACCTACTTTCACTAAAATTGCCATAGCTCTCTCTCATTACTCGACCAAATTGTGTGATTTCATCACTCAGAGAGTTATCTTTTGACTAGCGAAAGATACCTCTACTTTCTCTCTCCTCACGCAACAGCCCACTCCCTTGGCGTTTGGAGCAACCGAGCACACCACTATGTAGCTCTCCAGAGCCTCTTTGAACTGGTATCAGAGCTTTGAGCTGTCCTATCGCGACAAAGCTGCTCCAAGTGCTTTTCTACTTTAGCTTATGTTAAGCTGAAAGGGTTTTCTTTCATTTGGGAGAATTTCATCGCGAAAAAACTTCTTTTTTCGCAGTAAAAGTGTTGTTTTTGGAGGATTACTTCAGCCCGTAACAAAGCTGAAGCAAATTTTGTGCTTTTTAGAGAGTTTCATCGCGAAGAATCTCTTCTATTCTTCTTTTTGTATCCCCACATGTCATTTTCAGCATCCACATTGCTGATTTTTTCATCTACAGGTCCTTTGTTGCAGAAATTCTCTCTCATTTCAAGTGGGAGGATATGTACAAAGATTGAGGAAGTGCATACTTGCTGAAAACTTATTACAACATATCATTTCTTTGATTTACAGGTCATATTGCCCCAAAAATTGGGCTTTTGTGAAAACAAGCACCCATTGATTTGATTTTGCATCTACGTATGCCTTTTCTGGTTCAAAAACAACAAATTTGTTGTTTTTGATGCAATTACAACTTGCTGAAATTTTTTGCAAAAAATTTGAGAAATTGATTTTTGCAAATTTTGAACAGTTTTTGGGCTTAATTTCTCAGCTATAGTCTGGTAAGGTAATTGCACACAGGATAACAAGTGAATTTTACCTTTTTTGGTGAAATTTTGAAACTCTTAGTGTGCAAACATGGCCTCTACCTCCTTTGATATCAAAAGCTTGTTTGAGATCAAGAGATTTGAAGGTAGCGGTTTTGATTTGTGGAAAGAGAGAATGTTGGGCATCCTCTTTCTTAAAGATTGTGAAGGGGCCCTTGAGGAAGTCAAGTCTGAAGATATGATAGATGCAGCATGGATGAACCTAAACAAGAAGGCCATCACTTACATCAATGTGGCTGTATCATGTGAAATCTTAGTGGATTTGAAAGGCCTTACAAGTGAATATGAGGTATGGGAGAAGCTGAAAGCCACTTATGAAAATACCACGCTTGTAAATCAAGTGCATCTTATGCGTAAGCTAGTGTGTATGCAGCTTGATGAGTCAAAAAGTGCGGTTGAGCACTTATCTTCTTTTACAAGTATTCTTTCACAATTGTAGGACTCTGGATTACCTCCATTTGATGATAAGCTTAAGGCCATCTTCTTGTTGATGACTTTACCTGATTCATGGGAAACATTGGTTGTTTCACTTTCGAATAGCTCCAATCTTACCTTTGATGGTGTAAGGGGTTCTATTTTGAATGAGGAAATCAGGAGGAAAGCTAGTGGAGAGGGCAATGGTTCAGCCAATGTGGCTAGAGGAAGAACAGAAAAGAAAAGTGGAAATGTACAGAGAAACGGGAGAAGCAAAAGCAAAGGCAAAGCTGAAATGACTTGTTATTAATGTGGTAGGAAAGGTCACAAGAAGCTTGATTGCAGATACTATAAAGCTGAACTAGAAAGAAAGAAGAATACAGGTGACAAGAAGAAAAAGGACACCAAGAATGAAGCACGTGACAACTCAAAGGACAAAGACAAAGAGAAGGCCAATATGGCCTCTAGTATCGTCATTGAGGAGCTATCAGATGCAGAAGATATACTTTGTGCTACTATGGAAGCAAATCATGCGGAAATTATTGATGCTTCTATTAATATTCATGTACAAGATATGTAGATCACAAAGAAGGATCTAATTGATGCCTTGCTTATTGTGAATGATGCTATGTTACAAACATGGAATGTGGATTCAGGTGCATTGTTTCATGTTACTCCTATTAAGGAGTGTTTTACTACCTTTCATGCAAGCAGCCATGGACATGTATATCTTGGAAATAACCATGCTTGTTCTATTCAAGGTATTGGCATGGTGCATCTCACAATGGATGGTACTAATTGCATGATGTAAGGTATGTACCAAGCATCAAGAAAAGCTTATTGTCTGTTGGGCAAATGGATATGCATGGATATAGTACCTTCTTTGAGAAGGGGTCATGGAAGCTTATCAAAGGCTCTAGGCTGATTGTTAAAGATACAAAGAAAGGGACTCTTTATTGCTTGCATGGTAAAGCCTTGGTAGGCAAGTTTACTGCTTTGGTTGAAATCCATTCACATATGGAATTTTGGCATAAAAGGCTTGGTCACATGAGCCAAAAAGGCATTGATAAACTATGTAATTTGGACAAGTTTGATGCGAAAGGCTCAAAATTTGATTTTGTAATGAATGCCAATATGGTAAGAAAGTAAAGAATTCCTACTACTCTGGTGTCTCTCGTAAGTCTAATGTGCTTGCTCTTGTTCATTTTGATGTTTGTAGCATGCCCACAAAATCTATGGGGGGGTGCTCTTTACTTTGTTTCTTTTGTTGATGACTACTCTAGGAAGCTTTGGATATATTTGTTAAAATTTAAAGATGAAGCCTTTGCTGCATTTAAGAAATTTCATGCATTTGTGACCACCCAAACAGGTAGAAAGCTGAAATGCTTACGTACAGATAATGGGGATGAGTTTCCAAGTGCTGAATTCAATAGATTTTGTGAAAATCTTGGTATTAAGAGGGAGCTAATAGTCCCATACAGCCCCTCTTCCAACAGTGTGGCTGAAAGGTATAATAGGACTTTATGTGAGAGGGTGAGATGCATGCTGGGCACAACTAATCTCCCTCATGGATTTTGGGGAGAGGCTTTGAAAAGTGCAATTCATGTTGGTAATCGATCCCCTCATGTCCTTAAAAGGTGGCATTCCAGAAGAGGTTTGGTATGGCGAATGAGCTTCATATGACCACCTGCGCATCTTTGGTTGTGATGCTTTTGATAAAGCCTGAGTTGAGAAGCAAGTTAGATGCAAAGTCCATGAAAGGAATCTTCATGGGTTATGGAGATGAAGGTGAAATGGGCTACAGGATTTGGCTACCTCAATTCAAGAAGGTAATATGCAGCCGAGATGTTGTATTTAATGAGGCAAGGCTGCTCAAAAACAATTGTGCCTCTAAAGATGACCATAAAAGAGTCAAATTTTAGCATGTACAGCCACCAGTTAAATCTGATATGAACCTTCGGGATGCACCACATATGGCTGGAAATGACAATGAGCCCGTGATTATTGAGCCGGATGATGTTGGACAGCAAAATGATGCTCCTGATGGGTATATGCAGCCACCTATTCATGCTGAAAACAGGGCTGGAAATGATGTACAGCCGCCCATTAACAATGAAGAAGTTGATGTACCTCTTGATGTAGATCCATTGCCGGATAATGTGGATCATTGGGTAAGAAGATCTACACGTCCTAGGAGGCCAGTAAATAGATATGACCCCTCTATACATTACATTATGTTATCAGATGAGGGTGAGCCTCTCACTTATAAAGAGGCAAAGCTATGTAAGCACAAGAAGAAGTGGGAGTTAGCCATGCAGGAAGAGATAAAGGCCTTGCATGCAAATGATACTTGGGATTTGGTTGAGTTGCCCAAAGGTAGGAGGCCATTCCCAACAAGTGGGTGTACAAAATCAAAACTGTTGATGGAAAACCCAAGTATAAGGCAAGGCTGCTTACTAAGGGATATGCCTAAATAGAGGGTATTGATTTCCAAGAGGTGTTCTCTCCATTGGTTAAAATGACCACATTACGTGTGTTGTTTGCTCTCACAGCTGCCTTGGATTTTGAGTTATTCCAAATGGATGTTAAAACAGCCTTTTTGCATGGTGATTTAGATGAAGAGATGTACATGAAACAGCCAGAAGGATATGCCATTCTTGGAAAAGAGCATCTGGTATGCAAGCTGAAAAGGAGCTTATATGGGCTGAAACAGGCCTGCAGACAATATGCTCAAACATGGGTTTAAAAGAAGCCATGCAGACCACTCTTTGTACACTAAAAAGGATGAAGATGGCAGCTCAATCATTCTTGTAGTGTATGTAGATGATATGCTGCTGGCTGGGAAGAAAAAGAGCTCTTTGAATGCTCTAAAACAGCAGCTGAACTCTGCATTCTCAATGAAAGACCTTGGGGAAGCTGAGCATATTCTTGGTATGCGAATAGCATTTATCCCAAGAAAAGTACATTGAAAAAGTGCTTGACAGATTTAATGTGGCTGATGCTAAGCCTCTTGGAGTGCCATTGCAGTCACATGTTAAGCTTTCCAAGGATGACTGTCCCAAAGATGATGATGCAGCCAATTACATGAAGAGTGTTCCATATGCATCAGCTTGTGGTTCACTTATGTATGCTATGGTTGCCACTCAGCCAGACATTGCTCATGCACTGGGAGTTAGCCATTTCATGGCTAATCTTGGTAGAGCTCATTGGGAGGCAATCAAATCTATCTTGAGATATTTGAAAGGGACCAAAGGTAAATGCCTATGTTATGGAAAGGGTCCATTGGAGTTGAAAGGATTTTGTGATTCAGATATGGCAGGTGATGTGACACATGCAAGTTCACAAGTGGCTATGTATACATCCTTGCAAGTGGAGCTATTTCATGGTGCTCTAGACTTCAGAGGATAGTTGCACTATCTACTATAAAGGCTGAATATATTTCAGCCACATAGGCTTTCAAAGAAGCCATTTGGTTAGCTCGCCTGTGCAATGAGTTTGGGATGCTTGAAAAAGCACCTGTTCTTAGATGCGATAGCCAGAGTGAAAGAATGTCATGTTTCATGCTCGCACAAAGGATATTGATGTGAGATACCACTTCATCAGAGAGGTGTTAGAGGATGGCCTGATCACTTTGATCAAGATCAATACTTCACAGAATCCTGCAGATGCTCTCATGAAGTGTCTACCCAAGGCACAACATCAACTATGTATACAAATGGTGGGAGTTACTTAGCTTAAAGGAGCCTCCTTGGTCCTTTAAGTGGGAGGTTGTTGGGGATAAAGGCCCCAAGGACTCTCCTTTTGTATATTTTGACCCTTTCATGTGAAAGCTCTCTTTGAGAGCTTTCCAGACATATTTTTGTTATATTTTTTTTTGGACCCCAAATTGGGGAGTTATAGGCATTTATATTATTTTTATGACTTTTGGTCATTGGCCATGTGTGAACAAGCCCAAATGACCTAAAAGTCTTTTATCAATAAGACTTGGTCCCATAACTTGATTGGGACTTCTTCAACTTCAGCTTCTTCATCTTCTTCTCCAAATTTTTGCGCAGTTTTCTCTCTCTCCTCACACGGTAGCCCACTCCCTCACACGGTAGCCCACTCCCTTGGCGCTTGGAGCAACTGAGCACACCATGATGTAGCTCTCCGTGGCCTCTTTCAAATAGGATGAGAAAGAGCCCACTCCTTGGAAACAATTCAAAGTCTTGTTTTATAATAACTTTGTGCAACCTGACGAGAGGTCTACAGCATTAGACACTTGGTTTTTCATTAGTCAAAAAAACCAAACAGTTCAAAACTATGCGAATAAGTATAGGGAGGTACTTCTTAAAGTATGTGACTCTATTCCAGAGTTTCCAATTCACAAGTTTGTCTTGTGAGTTAGAGAAACCATCCGGCCTCTAGTAAGAAAGGAGATGTGTCACTCTTTGGCAAAGGTCATAGAAATGGCATTAGTCTATGAGGACAGTCACAAAGGCATAGGCCCCCAAAGCCAGAGATCCCAT
>CM035420.1:139382382-139389882 GCA_020310875.1 Ceratopteris richardii | reverse complement strand
CCAGAAATGAATGTAAAACACTGCATAGATTACCCTCATAAATCAGGCCTGGGCGAAAAAATCCCTCTGTTAGTAATGCTTTAGTAATGTGTTTGTATTGGGAGTTGGCAAAAGGTTAGTCATGACAGATGCTACGTGTCTGGATACAATTGTGTTGCTCATGTAGTGGGAGTTGTGGGCCTGTTTATGGATAATCTTGGCAAAGCACATTGGGATGGAGTGAAGTCCATTGTGGGATGTGTGGAAGGGGAAAGCCAAAATGCCTATGTTATGGAAAGTGACTAGAATTGAAAGGAAAGTGATGTGGATACACATAAATCCATCAGTCCCTATATTGACACATTGGAAGATGGTGTTATTTGATGATGCTTTAGACTCTAGGGAATAGTGGCACTGTCTATTGTAGAGGCCCTATATATTTCATCTCATAGGCTTCTAAGGAAGCCATATGATTTGCTCACCTATGCAGTGGTTTTGGTATGCCAGATAGAGCACATGTTCTTGGTTGTGATAGTCAGAGTGCTATATGTTCGTCTAAGGATGCCAGGTTTCATACTTGCACTAAGCACATTCATGTCCGACATCACTTGATCAAAGAAGTGCTTGATGATGGATTGATACATTGATCAAGGTCAATGTATCAAATAATTGAGTATATGATCTCACTAACTTCCTACCAGAGGCACAACATCAATTATATGCGTAGATGGTGCAGTTACTTAGTTCAAAGGAGCCTTTTTGGTCCTTTAAGTGGGAGGAGTTGGGGTAAAGGCTCTAAGGCCACTCTTTTTGTATGTCCATACCTTGCACACTAAAGCATAATAGCTCTCTCTCTTTGTGAGCTTTTTGGACATATTTCGAATGTATTTTTTGGCTCAAAATTGAGGCGTAATAGGCATTCTATTTGTCCCTCGATCACTTGGACTTGCAGGTGTTCATGCATCTAAGAGGCTCCATTTTAAGTAAAATGTGTATTAAATGTCAGAAGTCTAGACTTTCGGACTCCGAATTTCATCTCCTCCAATTTTCTACACAAACGTAAGCTTTTATAACTGAAGACCTTTTTCTCAGCATTTGCACTTGGGCTGTATTGGACATTTTTGGTATCAATGCAAAGCTCTCAATTTGCTTTTTCAAATTAGCCTTAAAACTAGCTTTATTAGCTTGAGGAAGAGGGAGAGGGAGAGGAGGGAGGGAGGGAGGGAGGGAGGGAGGGAGCGAGAGTCTGAGTCTGAGTTTGCAAACAGTTCGTGTACATCAATAGTGCGTTTTCACCAAGTCCAGATGAAACAGTTGCTGATCTATTTGAGGTGTGGTTCAACTTTGAGCTAAGAGTTTACTGATGTTTGGAGTTTACATCGTCTGATGGTGTTCTTAATGTGTCTTGGCAAATCCAGAATTTTGGCATTGATGGAAAGCTTGTGGTAAACTATGCCTCTAATATGGCATGGGGTTAAAACAAAGTTAGTTGCTCCTCAGGGTTAATTTTTTTTTTCAACCTTTGCACTGTGAAAGGTTGCTGATGGGTAAATTGAAGAGCTCAATAAGGGTGTCTGCAAGCATATGGGGTTATTTGAACAGTGTAATAGGTGCTTGAATCACACCAAGAAGCATGGCTTCCTCATGCTACCCGACATAAATTAAGAGCATACAGTCTTAAAAGCTTTTGTACTGATCACTGTGGAACATTATAGCAGCAGCTGTAAAAATATGTACAAATATCACCAAAAGAATGAAAATTAGTGAAATATAAACTCTTCGTTGTTGATTCTGAGTCAGCAAATACTCTTTCCCAAAAAAAAAAAAAAAAAAAAAAAAAAAAAAAAAAAAAAAAAAAAAAAACCACCTAACTCAACAGAACACACATGTATACGTGCTTGCAAGCACATGTGTGCACAGACATACATGCAAGCATGCATTTACTCATGCATGCCCATGCATGTGCCATGAACCCATGTTGATACATCCTTGCCCACATGCATATATTGTCCCATTCCACTTTATGCAGATTCCCACACTTATGCACATATGTTCACACATGTACATGCAAAAACCCATGAGTGCTCTCATACCCATGTCCATGTTGGTTTTTAAGGCCCACAATCAATACAGAGACACAAATGAAATAGATACATGAGAGGGAACAAACAAAAACATAGAGAGATGGAGCAAAGCTCCACATATATGCCATATATTCCAAAATATGAAGTACATGAATGTTACAAAAAAGCATGAAAATATACACACAAATGCCTTTGCTGTTGACTTTTTTCGTAACTTCACAATCTCCACAAAATGAAAATGATATCCTCCATGTATAGATTAAGTATAGATAAGCTCCAAGTCAATGTCTTCACTTTGATAGGTGAATGACAAGAAAACCTAGCTGCTGCCCTCCTTATTGAAGATGAAAACCCTGATTCCAACTCTTTGAAGGTGAAGAGAGACCTCTTTGCGAGATCTAGGTTAGACCACATAGAAGGGATAATGAAAGTGATCTAGCTTGGTCTTTTTATAATGTCTTGAGCTCTCAATAAAGCAAAGCTAAAAAGCTTTTTAAAAATCACTTATGGCTGCTTTTTTGATAAATTTGGTGCCCAACAACTTTTTTTCTCGAAAAAAGTGTTTTTCTTATAAATATTTGCCTAGCTTTTGACTTATCAAAGCTGAACCGTTGGATGAAGATAAAGAGATTATGACATGTGGCAATTTTTAATGAGCATTGACCTTTGATTTGCAAATTAGGGTTTGACTTTTGACCCCCAAAAAGTGACCTTTGATCTGCAAATTAGTTTGACTTTTGACCCCCAAAAAGTGGTTTAAATGCTAAGTGCCATATATCATCTGAAAGCTCTTGAAGAGTATTATCCAAATCTGGAACAAAAAATTCCTGCAAAAATTGACCATTTTGACCATGTTTCGACCTGATTTGATCTTGGTTGACTTTGCCAAAAAACTGAATTTTCTGAAAACTCGCTTGAAATTTGTGCAACCCTCTTGTGGAGGTTGCTAATTTCAACAGTCCAAGTGTGCAATGCCTATGCCCAAACCCATTCCCACTCCTATATGAATTGGTGCATGTGCATGTATGCATGTGTGCACACACCCAAACCCCCCCCCCCCCCCCCCCCCCCCCCCGAAAAAAAAAAGAAACATCCATGACACACACACATACATACACACAAACACAGACACAAAGAAGCCTACTGCAGTATGTGATTCAAGTGAAGAATATGAGGTTTAAAATTAGTGTTTAAACAGTGGGCATTGCCTGAAACACACATCTTCAAATGCTTCTCTCTCTCTCTCTCTCACACACACACACACACACCCATCATCATCATCATCATCCCATCTCCCATGCATGCGACATGCATATCCCCCTCCCCTCCCCTCCCCTCAAAAAAAAAAAGGAAAAACACACGCATGCGTGCGTATGCACACACACATACACATACACACCAACATGCATGCACACACAAAAATAAACATGCATGCATGTGCATGTGCATGTGTGAGCACACATGCACACCCACATGCGCGTGCACACATACACACATGCGCCTGCCCATGCATGAGTGCATGTACACACACGTGCATGCACACACACGTGTGCATGCACAAACACACACGTGTGCATGCACAAACACACACATACACACACACGCACACACACACACCCACCCACCCACTGACCAACACATCACCCCCTCCCCCCCCTCCCCCCAAAAAAAAAGAACCATACATGCGTGCACGAATGCACAACACAAACACATGAATGTACATACACATGTGCACACATGTCACACACACACTCTCTCCTACACCCACACCCACTCGCAAATTCAAACACACAAACACACACACCCATACTCACACACGCACACCCAATGTCCACACACATGCATGCATATACCCCCCCCCCCCCCCCCCCCCCCCCCAACATGCGTTCGTGCGTGTGCACGTGCACACACACCCACACCCACCCACATAATCAATGTGATCATGCCATCGTCTAACCCCTCTTTGATAAAGTGGTATCTCACATCAATATGCCTTGTGTGAGCATGGAACATGTTAGCATTCTTTTCAAAGATATGGCACTGTAGCTATCACAACCAATAATAGGTGCCTTCTAGGGTAAATCAAACTCATTGCATAGATGTGTTAAGGATATGGCTTCCTTGGAAGCCTCTGTGGCTGAAATATATTCAGCTTGTGTAGTAGACAATGCAACTATGCTCTAGAGTCTAGGGCACCATGAAACAACACCAGTTGCAAGAGTATACATAACCTTTTGTAGTTTGAGAGCGTCCACATCGCTTGCCATGTTTGAGGCACATAATCCTTTCAATTCTAATGGTCCCCTCCTATAAAAAAGGCATTTACACGTGGTCCTTTCAAGTATCTCAAGATGAACTTGATTGCCTACCAAGAAGTGTGGCTAGGATTAGCCATAAACTTGCTAACAACTCCCACTCCATGGGTAGTGTGTGGCCAAGTGGCAACCATGGCATACATAAATGAACCACAAGCTGATGCATATGGAACACTTTTCATGTAGTTGGCTACATCATCTATGAGACAATAATCCTTGGAAAGCTTAGAATGTGACTCCGCTGGCACTCCAAGACTCTGAACATCAGCCGTGTTAGATTTGTCTAACACTTTTTGAATGTATTTTTTTTGCCATAAATCACAAATGCAAAGTATGCTGCTGCCTATTCCCTTTTTGTGCATACCAATCATGTGCTCTGCTTCCCAAGGCTCTTCATTGAGAAACCACTGTTCAGCTCTTGGTTTAGGGCATCTAAAGTGCCCTTTTTCCTCCTAACCAATAGCATATCATTAACATATGGCACAAGAATGATTGGCCAACCGTCTATATCCTTTTGTACAAATGGTGATTTACAAGGTTTTTTTTGCATCAAACTTCTTGTACCATTGCCTAGATGTTTGTTTCAGTCCGTATAAGCTCCTTATTAGTTAGCATACAATATTCTCTTTCCCAGCAATGGTATATCGCTCATGTTGTGTCATGTACAACTCTTCATCCAAATCATTTTTTTAATGCTCATATTTAGAGGCATAACCAACCATGCTCCTTTAAATGTAACATCTCGATTATGAACAAACTTTTTATTTGAAGAAGCCATATTCTATAACTTATATCACCTTAAAACATTACCATAACCCATGAAGATTCTTTTAATGGTCTTTGCATCTAACTTACTCCTCAGTTGAGGCATTATGTATGCAAAAGCATCACAAACAAAAATGCTTAGGTGGTCATATGAAACTAGTTTGCTAGACCAAACATATTTGGAGATGTCATCTTTCAAGGATGTGTGAAATGATCAATGGCATTCATGAATTGCAGTTTTAAGAGCCTCCCCCAAAGTCCATGATGGAGATTAGCTCTCGATAACATACATCTCACCTTTTCACATAAAGCCTTGTCACACCTATTAGCCACATCATTAGAAGAGGGAATATAGAGAATAGTTAGCTCCCTTGTGGATGCCATTCAACTCACAAAATTTTGTGAATTCCGCACCTGTGAGTTCATCCCCACATCTTAATTTCATACTTGTCGCAATGGCTAGAAATGCGTGGAACTTCCTAAATGCACCAAAGGCTTCAAGTTCAAGAGTACACGACTTATGAGACACATTAGAACAACAAAAACTTCTAACTTGTCTTGTGACTTGATAAGTATTGTTTTTTAGGTCCACAATCAATATAGAGACATAGAGACAATAGAGGTATACTGGAGAATGGACAAGACATGAGAGAGAGAAAAGGAACCATGCCCCATATGTAACATTACATTCCATTATGAAGTACGTGAAGTTATAAGATAGCATAAAGAATTGTTGGAAGTGAGGTAGGCCCAAATAATTAAACATGGATAATTCCAATATCTTTCCAACAATTAGAATCTTAGAACATACACATCTTGACCAAATAATGAGGTGATTAGACTAGAGAATAGAGAAGAGACAATTATTAAAGAGTAGCAGACTACTGATTGCTCACAAAAAATTGCGTAATGAAATGTACGATGAAATAAAGTTACAAACTGAATGTAGAGGCTTGAGAAAATAAGGTTCTAGGTACAAAATGTAAGGAGAGTGCTAGGAGTGTATGTATGAGTGAGTATACACAAAAAGGAAGTGGAATGGATTATTTATACACTCTAGCCGCACTCTAACTGAAATGAGATGATCAGGTCTTCTCTAATGATGAGGAGCAACTATGTTTTCTGCAATTGATAAAGTAGGAGGTAAAAACCTCCGACAGCAGCAATAAGTGAAGGAAACTTGAATGTGTGCAAGTAATACTCACTAAAACTAGCAAACACTCAATGTATGTGTGTAGGTGATAAGGGATAACCAAAAATAGCTTCAAATATGCCACGGAACTACAAAATCTTCTCCTAGTAGAAGCCCTAGCACACAAGCTTGAGAGAGCTTCTTGAATTGATGTATTTGAGTATCCATGCTCTCCTCTATCTAGAGCTTTCAAGAGATCCACAAAAACCTGAGTGAAAAGCATAACACATCTTTGACAAAGCTACTAAAAAAATTGTGCCTAGTTTTAAAAAAGCTAATATGAGCTTTTTTTAATCAAAATTGCTTTTAGATATATGCTTTTGGTTAACTTTAATCAAAACCATTGATTAAAGTGTTTTTTGATCTTTAAATCTCCATTAACCATTGAAAAATATGAAAAGCATGCTTTTGGTAGAAATTACGGGTTGACTTTTGATAGGGTTTTAGGTCTCCAATGGATACATGCTATATATCAAATGGAAGCTCTTGAAGGTTACATTAAGAATATGCAATAATTTTTTTTGGCTATCTTTGATTAATTTCGACGATCTCCAAAATTAGGGTTTGCTAGAATACTGGTGTTATGAAATTGTTTTCCAACAATCCCTCCCTCAATGTCATAATGATATAAGGTTCAATAATTCGCATAACTTTTGATGTTAGAGTTTGGATAATGCTGTGGTAAAATGACTTTCCATGTTCTCATTTGTAGGTATATAAATAAACTCCATATCCTTCTTAGGTATCTGCTCGCAAATATAATAATAATGAACTTCAATATGTTTAGTACTTGCATGATGTATAAGATTCTTTGCAATGGCAATAGCACCTTGACTATCTGAATATATCTGCTTAGGAAGATGGATATAAACATCAAGATAACTTAAAATTTTTTGCAACTGAATATAAGAAGTGTAGCTATAAAGGAAGCCCTATCCTCTGCTCCACCTGAAGATAGAAGCACTATCAATTGTTTCTTAGAAAATAAGGAAATAATGCATTCTCCAACATACAAACGATAGCCACTAGTACTTGTGTCTTTCTCACTTGCCCAATCAAAACATGCAAACCCTTGAAGTATAAAATTCAACGACTTTGGAAAAACCATTCCAAAATTTATAATTCTTTTCAAATATCTGAAAATTTGTTTAACTTCTTTCCAATG
>CM035420.1:139357382-139374882 GCA_020310875.1 Ceratopteris richardii | reverse complement strand
CGGAAAGCTTCAAACTTCTCCCTAGGCAGAGCCTTCGTGAAAAGGTCTGCAATGTTCTCCTGCGTGGGCACATATGCCAAGCTGATCTCCCCAGCAGAGAACCTCTCCCTGACATAGTGATAATGCACCTCAATGTGCTTAGTGCGAGCATGGAACACAGCGTTCCTCGCAACTTCCAATGCGCTCTGACTGTCAGTGAAGATGGTGGTGGCAGAAGACTGGCCAACATCCAAATCAACCATAAGGCGTCTGAGCCACACACACTCAACAGTCGTTGTGAAAGCTGCCCTATACTCAGCCTCACAACTGGAAGTGGCCACAGTAGGCTGCTTCTTGCTCAACCAAGATATACATGAGCTACCAAGCATGAAGCAAAAACCACTGGTGGACACACGAGTGTCATAGCAACCAGCCCAATCTGAGTCAGAAAAAGCATGCAAATCTGGCGGTAGTGATCCCCCCTTGGGATAAAACAACCCAAGTAGCCGAGTACCACTCAAGTAGCGAAAGATGCGCTTAACCGCTTTCCAATGCGTGACTCCTAGGCAATGCATAAACCTGCTCATCTATGAGACAGCAAACAGAATATCTGGCCGAGTAATGCATAAGTAAATCAACCATCCAACAGCTTGCTGATAGAGAACAACATCAAATGCATCTCCAGCATCATGAAGACTCAATCGTAAACCTGTCTCCATAGGAGTGGCAATAGGCTTACAGTCTTCAAGGCCAAAACGCTGCAATAATGTGTCAATATATTTCGTTTGACACAAAGCCATTCCACCATCAACGTGCATAAAGTGAATGCCCAAATAGTGATGCAAATGCCCCAAATCAGACATCTCAAATGAGGCATGCAAATCAGCCTTAAAATCAGCAATATGTGTCTCAATAGGACCAGTGAGCAACATGTCATCAACATAGACAACAATGATCAGAAGCACATCATTAGCACGTTTAACATATAAGGTGCTTTCAGTTGGACTGTTCTCAAAACCATGTGCAATCAGATAGGCATGTATCTTCTCATACCAAGCACGTGGTGCTTGCTTTAAACCATATAATGCCTTCTTTAACCTGCAAACCTGGTTTTCATGCCCTTTCTGCACAAAGCCACGGGGCTGAAAAACATACACTTCTTCATGCAAGTCACCATTTAGAAATGCTGTTTTAATGTCCAACTGATGTACATTCCAACCATGATGGGCTGCAAGTGCACAAATGCTCCGAACAGTAGTCATACGGCATGTAGGTGCAAAGGTCTCATCAAAATCAATGCCTCTTTCCTGTGCATAACCCTTTGCAACAAGCCTAGCCTTATACCTTTCAAATGTACCATCAAGTTTACGCTTCAGCTTGTATACCCACTTAGTGCCAATGGCCTTCTTGCCAGGAGGCAAGTCACATAAAGACCATGTACCATTCTTCATTATAACATCATATTCAGATTGCATAGCAGCCATCCAATTTTTTGAATTTTGTGCTTCATCAAAAGAAACAGGCTCATTCTCATCACAGAGACTAGATGCAGCCATAGCATAGCAATCTGATGCAAAGGAGGTACTATGAGAGCCTGAACGAGTACGATATGACAAAGGTGCATCTAATTTGCTGTCACGCAAAGTCTGCACCAGCCATTTTGGCATAGTTTTTGCCTGCTCAATATCAGCTCTCTCATCAACAAGTGCATCATGTAAATCTGCATCAGAAATGGAATGATCTGCATCATTATATGAAACCTGCAAAGGCTGAGAAGTTGCCTCATTAGGACCAGCACTAGCCTGTCCACTTGTAAAAAGAGGCATCAAAGTATCATACATGTCTTTGGAGCTAACAGATGTCTTCTTAGTACATGAAAGCAATGGCTGAATAGCATCTTCCACAAAGACAACATCACGGCTAACCAGAATGTGTTTAGTCTGTGGATGATACAGACGATAGCCTTTACTTTCAGAACTGTACCCAACAAAAATACATTTTACTGCCTTATCATCCAATTTTCTGCGATGTTGTTCAGGCACTAATGCATATGCCAAACAACCAAAAACACGCAGATGAGCAACAGATGGCTTGCGGTCATGCCAAGCCTCATATGGAGTGATAGACTGCAACGCTTTAGTGGGACACCTGTTCAGTACATATGCTGCACACATGACAGCCTCAAGCCAGAAACTATGTGGTAAAGCCTGACTTTTGACCATGCACCTCGCCATCTCCATGAGTGACCTGTTCTTTCGTTCAGCAACTCCATTCTGTTGAGGTGTATACGGCACTGTACACTGGTGTTTTATCCCACGTTCAGCCAGAAATGCATTAAAATCTGAAGACATATATTCCCCCCCTCGATCAGAGGGTGCCCATTTTACATGCTGACAGATTTTCAGCCAAAACCAAAAACTGTTTGAAGCACATGAACACTTCGGACTTTGCTTTGAGTGGATATACCCATGCATGCCTGGAAAAATCATCAATGAAAGTCACGAAGTAAAGGTAATTTCCAAAAGAGGGTGTCTGCATAGGACCACAGACATCACTATGTACAAGCTTCAATTTCTGCGTAGCCTGAACTGAACCATCTTTTGGAAAGGAAGAACGTTGCATTTTGCCCAAAATACAGCCTTCACAAACATGTTTTCCAGGTGCATCAAGTTTGGGCAAAGAGAACACCATTTCAGATTTCTGCAGGCGTAACAAACTAGCAAAATTCAGATGACCAAAGCGTGCATGCCAAAGCTTTGCATTTGACATAGCCTGAGAATCATGAACTGCACATGCCGAATCATTCACAGATCTTTCATAGTCTATGAGCTTATACAGCCCACGACATAAAATGGCAGAAACAATAATCACATCGCCATTTGAGAGATCATGGACTGTACACCTGTCATCAACGAATTTCACAACCAAGCCAATCTTGGCTAATGCAGAAACTGATAACAGGTTCTTTTTGATCCGTGACACAAATAAAGCATCTGACAAAGTGAAAGAACTACCATCAACAGTAGTCAGAATGATCTTACTAACTCCCATAACAGGATAAGAGGAGTTATTGGCGCATGTGATAGTATTCCCTGTAGGGGCAGGCTCGAGTGAAGAGAAGAAACTACGTTGCGAGGTAATATGTTTGGTTGCCCCACTATCAAAGTACCAAACATCTGAGTCTACTGCAGACATGCACTGATCATGAGAAGATGGGTCAAAACTGCAGACAGTAGTAAACGCCCATTCTTCTTCCTGCACAAGATTTGCAGACTCTGTTTTTGGTGTAGAGGCCTCTGCAACAACCATTCCAGCCTCTTTCTTCTTTGCCTCTTTAGCAGCCAGTTTTGGACGGTTCTTTATAATATGATCATTTCCTTTATAGTACTTGCAGAACAATTTCTGCTTTTCTGATTTCTTCTCATCTTTATCCTGGTTCTTCGATTGTGTAGCATTTGCAGATTTCTGCTTACTAGTAGAAGAGCTCCATTTTCCTTTGCCCTTCTGACTAGCCAGGAAAGCTTGATCTACAACACGCATAATGGACCTGTTTTGCCTGGACTGATCTTCCTGCAACAGAACAGAGACTAATTCCTCAAATGACAAGGCATTCGGATTGCCTTTCATCATCAACCGAAGAGTAGAGGCAAAACTCTGATATGAATTAGGAAGACCATTCAGAACGGTCTGCACAAGTGAGCTATTTGGTATAACCTCATCAGCAGAAATCAATTGTTCCTTCAGATCTTTGATCTTTGTAAGAAAACTGTCCATAGAATCACCTTCATTCATGTGCTCACTCTCCAACTGTTTTCGGAGGTAAGCAACATGAGCCTCATTCCTAGCCTGGTACAAAGTGGTAAGTGTATCCCAAGCATCCTTTACTGTTCTACAAGAGCGAATGTGAGGAATAATGGCACGTTTGATAGACAAAGATATCAATGCATGTGCCTGGGCATCTCTGCCATCCCAACGAATCTGCTCTGCAGTAGGTGCAACAGAAACAGTAGCACGAACAGGAATCTGCGGAATATCATCTTCGACACCATCTTCATCAGCTCCAACACCTGTATTTGCAGTACCTGTCGTTACAGGTGTAACAGGACGTCTTTCAACACCCTGCACAATGTTCCACAATCCTTTTGCAACCAGTACATGTCGCATCATATAAGCCCATAATGAGTAGTTGGTACCATCCAACTTATCCTCAACAACCAACATACGGAATACATCACTGCTTTCAGCCATGGTCGGTGACTAAAATACCTTGATGCAGAAAATTGACTGTATCTCAAAAAGTTGAACAGAACTACCCAGACGAGTTCTGCTAGACTTGTAGCAGACTTCGAGACACTTAAATTGGCGAACAGAAACTGGTATATACCTTTGGAACAAAAGGATGAAATAGCTTGCACAAGCGCTGCGATAGTGCGTTCGGAGGCCGAAACGAGCTCATATCGCGATTTTGGCACAACATAGCAAAGCTGTTTTGATCTCGAAAACACCCTGAGTATGCTCACCAAATTTCGTGCGAATCTGAGACTGCAAACGGAGGAGTGTCGACAACACCCTAGAAGAAGCGACGACCTGCTCTGATACCAATTGTTGGAGATAGACGTCTGCGGAAGCACGCGAACAACACAAGGAAGAAGAAGAAGCTTGGAGCACAAACACACAATACTGAATGTATTACTAGAGAATGTACAAAGATAAGTAGCCCATTAGGGCAAATAGGCGTATGTACAAGCCGGGGGAAAAAAACCTCCTAGAGAGGGAAAAAAGTGCCCCGGCGGTCCTAGAGTGTTCACACACATCACTACCTAAATATATCAACAACAAGAAGGTATTGGTTGATGTTCTTCATGTTCCTACTATTGCAAAGAATTTGATTTCAGTAGGACAAATGGTAGAGAAAGGATATCATGTTATCTCCAATGAAAAAGGTTGCTTTATAAAGAATCCAAAAGAAGGATTCAAGGTCATTGTTCAAGGAAGGAAAGAAGGTAGGATGTTCACTTTGGACATTCAACAACCACATGGAAAGATGATGTATATTCAGTTTGGAAACAAGAGGATTACTGAAATCGATTTGTGGCATAAAAGGTTTGGACATATCAACATTCCCAAGCTCAAGGACATGAACAACCATGAAGTGGTAAGAGGTCTTCCAAGATTCAATGATGTTGGACTACATGAGTTTTGTGAAGCATGCCAACTAGGAAAGCAAACTCGACAACCATTCAAGAAGAGCAACTATGTGGCAAGGAATGTCCTCGACTTGATACACATGGATGTATGGGGACCATCACAACAACCATCGATGGTTGGTAATAGATATTTTATCACTTTTATCGGTGATCATTCAAGAAAAGTATGGATGTTTTGCATAAAACAAAAATAAGATGTGTTCTCCATGTTCAAGAGATTTAAAGCCCAAGTAGAAAAGGAAATAGGACGCTACATAAAGACCTTGAGGTACGATGGAGAAGGAGAATATTTGTCCAAAGAATTTTCAGATTTTCCTTATGAAAATGGCATCAAGCGACAATTTACATGTAGGTACACACCTCAAAAAAATGGAATAGCTGAAAGGAAAAATAGACATATCACAGAAGTTGCAAGATGCATGCTCAACGAGATGGAGGTGTGTTGGCAGTAGTCAAGGAACTGAAGGGCTCACAAGACAAGGAAGCCTACGAAGGGAGTCGAAGCGAAGAGAAGGCACAAGCAGACAAAGTAGTCAAAGAAGATCTGGCAAGTAGGCCATCTAAATTTTTCATGCATCAAAGAGGTGGGCACACAAGAAGGAGGAGCAAGTAGGGAGCTCCACGAAATGTATGTCACGCTGTTAGAAGAAATCCCCACAAAAATAGTGAGTTTCATCACTAAAAACCATTGTAAATATCATTTCATATTTTTGTAGCTCCATTTTGTGCAAGCCAAGGAGTCCTTGAGCTTGAGGAGCTTTAGAAGTACCTACCCATCAGTTTTCACATTTTTTAGACCCATTTGAACCTCCAAATAGGCCAGAGAACCTAATTTTTAACTAGGCCGGACACTAGGTCTGGACAAGGCCAAAAACTAGTCAAAAACTATAAATAGAGCTAGAGAGCTCATTTTTGAGGCTAGCTTGTAATAGATTTGAACTTGTATGAGCATTTTGGGGAGTAATCTAAAAGAACTCCATTGTTCCTCTCTTTGCTCTTGCCTTGTGTGCACGTGTGTGTATGTGTGTGCATGTTAGTGTGCTTCTCACTCATGCACTTGTGCCTTCACTTGCTCGATGTCATCATACCATCCTCATGTCTTCCTGGATTGACAATAAAGGAGGTGCTACTCATCACTGAGCTACACCAAATTTTGGCGCCGTTGCCGGGGATCGAGCTTTAAGGACGAGCGTGTGATGGTAAGACGTAGAGTTGTGACGTTGGCGTTGTAGGTAATCTCTTTACTTTTTCTTATTTTTCTCTTTCTTACCTCACCATCATCATCACCATGATCATCACCATCATCAT
Organism: Ceratopteris richardii; assembly: GCA_020310875.1. Taxonomy (NCBI): domain Eukaryota; kingdom Viridiplantae; phylum Streptophyta; class Polypodiopsida; order Polypodiales; family Pteridaceae; genus Ceratopteris; species Ceratopteris richardii. The sequence continues at coordinate 139,368,388 of CM035420.1, read as the reverse complement.
CCTCACCATATCCAATCTCCATCTCCATCATCGCAAAAATTTCAGTTTTTGATCATATCACCTTCTACCTTCTATTTCCCTCATTCCACTTGTGAGAGAGAGCGAGAGAGCGACTTGTGTGCTTGGATTTTTTGCTTGTTTCTTGAGCACTCTTGCAGGTTGTTGTTGTATCACCCGGTCCAGTAGGCTACGCAGGTACGGACAAGCTCGAAACTATCTCTGTGTCACCGACCTCTGTCAATCGTGATCGACAGAAAAATCGCTCATTTGGTAAAACAAAGCACACCACAATGATACACATGAGGAGCACTTTCCAAATCACTACATAAAATTAAAAAATTATGTGTTTCTCTATCAATCGCGACCGACAGCCTCTGTCAATCGGGACCGACAGACCTGTCAATCGCGACCGATAGACTTGTCGATCGCGATCGACAAACCCCACGACCGACCGACTGCCACGTAGGATTCAATCAATAGGGATTGACACTGTCGATCGCGACCGACTGAAAATCCACGATTGATTGAATTTCTTGCATTGCCACGTGTCCATCGCGATGGACACAACCCCCCGATAGCCACGACGGACACCTCTGTCAATCACGATTGACAGGCTTTTTTGGCTAAAATTTTAGGGTTTTTATATTCCAAGATTTGGGGATAATTTTGGTCATACTTGTCTATTAATTGGCATTTTGTGAGGTCCCTACACATGTGTTTTGAGAAAAATCCTGTGAACTGTTAGCCTGTTTGAACCCTATTTTAGTCCTAAAACCCTGAACTGGTCTAACTTTCTCATACAAAATCCGTTTGCTGTGATTCTTGTTTTGTTGGAAAGCTTGTGGGGAGTACTACCAAAACTTCCACTGGTTACGGTAAAATTAATATCAGGATTATTAACCATAGTATTTTTAAGTGGACTATATCCAGGGGAAGAAAAGCTAAGGGGTCTTCAGGGTTGTTTTCCATAAAACCAAAAGAACAGTTGATCTTTGAATTACATGCATGAAAGTGATCTGTTTGTCATTTGAATTTAAGTCTTGAGCTAATCTTGGGACTCTTACAAGTCCATTGAAAAGCACTTGAAGGCATCCAAAGCAAGGGCTTTTTGCAAGCTTGAGAACCGGGTTCTTGAGCACCAAAGGGCAAGGCAACAAGCGAGGTTGGAATACTCTCAACTCCCTCTGTCAATTCCTACCTTAGGCTAAGTACGAATAGTGCTAGAAGTAAGTCAGGGCAACAATAGGCACGAGACAAGTCAAGACTATCTAAGAAATCAAGTTCAAGTCAAGAGTTAACGTGTGTGTGACCGACAATTTTAAAGGAAAAGAACCTAACGTGAGACGATCAACATTCAAGTGCGGAAATTAACTCAAGTGTTCCTGACGACGTGATATCAGACAAGATCATAAACACGATAATCAACTAAAAAGAATCCAATGAGTGATACAAAAGAACTCAGCAACGAGGTTGTACCTTGGGTAAAAATTGGGATTGCTCAGCTAAGCATATGAACCTTAGATCAGGACGACACCTAGGAAGAGATAGACAGAGTCTTAGATCTTCAGAGGCTAGTGTCAATCATACTGCTAGGTCTTGGGCCCAGCAGTTGAGCCATTATTTGCACTACCCTAGCTCTGAAACTAGTGAGACAGACATGAGTGAAGGAGAAGAAGGAAACACCTATCTTCCCATTACCCATCAGGGGTACACAACTAAGGCAATTCTTGACTCAGGTGCATGAGTTGCAATTGCTACCACTTCCCTATGGAAGCGTTGGGGCAAGCCAGCACTTAGGCCAACGAGAATGAAATTACAGATGGCTGACGGTCATATAGAGAGACCCTTGGGTCTGCTAGAAGGAATAACTCTCACCACGTGGTGTTGAGTTTGAGCACACATTTGCTATCTGTGACTTTAGTAAGAACCATGCCTATGAGATGATTTTGGGAAGACCATTTATGCGACAGTTGCAAGTAGTACAAGATTGGGGAGCCAATTCCTTGTATTTGCAACACTTAAGTGTTACGACTAAAGTCAATCTCAAGGATTACTCTCATGGAGACGTACCCCCCATCCAATGGAACCCCATCCATAGAGCCAAAGAGGATATGGAGTCTGTGCATTCCATAGGATCAAGATCCTCATGGATGCATGAAGACACCCACTTATGGATGTGCAAAGTAGCAGTAGAAGAAGAGAAGAGAGAAAAAGCCAAAGAGGTAGGTGCAAAGGAAACACATAGATCAATTCAAGACCCAGCCTATGAACCTGTAGTATTTCCGGACGAGGAATTTGAACCTCATGGCTGGGTAGAAATTTTAGCAACAATGGATGTAGCCATCAATGAAGAACAATGGACACCCCACTGTGATGAGGATGGCTATGACATTTCAGTCTTCTCCATAGAACCAATCATGGGGGAGGCAGTTTTAGAAGAGTGTGAACCTAGCCTTGATGCATTTGAGGATGCAAGTGACTCCGATCTAGAGTCAATCATTATGGACCCACCTTTTGCATCAGATGAAGAATACTTCTATGAAGTAGAATTTCAACCCCAGAGACACGAAGAGCTTACTAATGATGTGAGGTCAACCACACAAGTGACCACCAAGAGTGAGGGCAAGAAAAGGAAGAAGAGAGAAGTCCCACCAGAAGAGGAAGAATCCTTGTTTGAGGTCCCTGAAAACTTTAAAAAGTATGAGATAGACGATAGAAGATTCATGGTAAGAATGCCTAAACGCGAGGCACAATCAGGAGAGGCCTACGATAACAAAGAAACCACCAAGAAAATAGTGGTAGCCCTAGAAGAAGGAGAGGAGAGATGCACTTACATAGGACATGACCTCACGGAAGAAGAAGAGCGCGAATTGATAGCCTTGCTAAGAGAATACAGAGATGTATTCGCTTGGAGTTACAAGGACATGAAAGGTGTAGACCCTGACATATGCTCTCACACCATTCCCATGACCACAGAGTCCAAACCATCCAAGCAGAAGCCATACACTTATAACGATAACTATGCTGCTAAGATCAAAGAGGAGATAGATAGACTGGTAGAGGCTGGATTCATCTATGAAATTGAGCACACTAAGTGGGTATCCCCCATTGTAGTGGTGCCCAAGAAGAATGGAAAGTTACGTGTGTGCATTAACTTGAAGAAGGTTAATGCAGCCACTATTCGAGACAACTATCCGCTTCCTATCATTGAGCATCTGCTAGAAAGAGTAGCAGGCAAGGAAGTGTACAGCTTCCTTGATGGATTTTCGGGCTACAATCAGGTAGCCATTGCTCCGAAAGACCAGCATAAGACAGCTTCTGCCATAGAATGGGGCATATTCGCCTTTAGGGTAATGCCATTTGGGCTTACCAATGCTCCTGCAACCTTCCAAAGATTGATGTGTCACATGTTTAAAGAGTTCTTGAGGAAGAGTTTAGAGGTTTATGTTGATGATCTCTGTGCTCATTCCAACATTATACAGACACATATACCAGAACTCAGGAAAATCTTTGACAAATGTAGAGAATATCAAGTCTGCATGAACCCAGAAAAGTGTGTTTTCATGGTCAGACAAGGCAAGATTCTAGGACACATAGTGTCGAAGAATGACATATCCACGGATGAGGAGAAAGTGAGAGCCATAGCAGAGCTACCTAGGCCAAAGAATGTCAAGGAAGTACAAGCTTTCATGGGGCATTGTCGTTATTATCGACACTTTATACACATGTATGCCATCATTGCCAAGCCTCTATACGGACTTTTGACTAACTTTGAGTGGACTGATGAATGTGAAAACTCTTTCAACGAGCTCAAAAGAAGATTGTGTTCAGCACCAATCTTGACCACACCAGACTGGAATAAGCCCTTTCATGTTCATGTAGATGCATCCAATTATGCTATTGGATGTGTGCTTGCACAACCTACGGGTGAAGGTAACATGGATCTTCCAATCGCCTATGCTAGTAGATAGTTGAATGCAGCTGAACGAAATTATACCACCACTGAACGAGAAGGATTAGGCATGGTGTATGCGGTCAAAAAGTTTAGACATTACTTGCTTGCAAATAAGTTTAAATTTTTTACCGATCATCAGGCATTATTATACTTGGTAAACAAACCATGCAATACAGGCCGATTAGTAAGATGGTTCCTCTTGCTAATGGAATATGACTTTGAGGTCGTGGTGAGGAAAGGCAAGACTCACTTGAGAGCAGACCACCTCTCTAGGCTCACATATGGAGAAGCCCCACAAGGAGTATCAGATGAAGTTCCTGATGCTTACTTGTTTAATTTGGAAGTTGTGCCTCAGTGGGCTAAGCCATTAGTGCCAATGTTGACATACGGGCCTAACCAGCCATTCATAAACACTCAAGATAGGGAGGTAGTAAAAGCCCAGAAGTACCATATCATGGTAGGAAGTATGTACAAATAGACAGATCAAGGGATATTGGCTTGTTGTGTGGAAGAGGACGAGTACGCAAAATGGTTGCAATCAACACATGTAGGTGCATTAGAGCAACACCATTCAAGGTAGAGAACTTTACAGACACTAAGGAGATTTGGAGTACACTTGCCTACGATGGAAGCTGATGTACACAAAATGTGTAAAGAATGCCCAATCTGTTGCACTAAACCACCCGTGGAACATGCCACTCTGTATCAAGTGTCCATAGTGCCAGAGTGGAGTGAACCATTAGTAGCCTTCCTGAGGACGAGCACATTCCCTCAAGATATGACACTGGCAAGACAAAGAAGTCTAGAACAAGAAGCCCTAGATTACTCACTCATTGGTGATAATCTATACAAGCGTGGTAAAGATGGTTACCTGAGACTATGTGTCCATGAGAGTGAATATCTCAAGATCTTGAAAACTGCTCACCAAGGTGTAGCAGGAGGACACTTTGGATCAGATCGGGTGATCAAGGCAATCCTATTTGCAGGATTATGGTGGCCGACCCTTCACATGGATGCACATACCTATGTGAAGAGGTGTGATGTTTGTCAACGAACTTAGTATCCTATACGCAAAGATGAGATGCCACTGAAGCCTATGATGGGTGGACGTGCATTCTCTAAGTGGGGAATAGACTTTGTTGGTCTGATTAATCCCCCAGCTAAGGGTTCACATGCGGAGTATATCATTGTTGCCACAGACTCTAACCAAGTGGGTAGAAGTAAAAGCTACCACAAAGAACGATGCTCAAATGACAGCTAAGTTCTTATTTGAGAATGTTTTCACTAGATACGGGTTACCCATAGAGCTAGTAAGTGATAGAGGCACCCACTTCTTGAATGAAGTTATTGAAAATCTGCTCTGAGAGTTCTTGGTAGTACACAAGAAGTCTGCCCCCTATCACCCACAAGCTAATGGGCAAGCCGAAAGCACAAACAAGATTCTATGCAATGTACTTACCAAATTGGTGAATAATAAACGCTCTGATTGGGACAAACAACTACACCATACTGTTTGGGCATACCGAGGTGCCTATAAAACGGTACTGCAAGCCACTTCCTTTCAGATGGTATTCGGTCAAAATGCAGTGCTACCATTGGATTTCTTGATACCTACACTGGAAGTAGCACAGGAGCATGAATGGACGGGTCATGAACTCTCTTCGAGGATTCTTGATCTGGAACGACTAGGTGAAACAAGACTAAGAGCGGCAGCGGGAATATATGCAGCTAAGAAAAGACAAAAGGCATACTTTGATGCCCACGTCAAGGATAAAGGTTTGAAGGCAGGAGATTTAGTTTTAGTCTACACTTTGAAGCAACATGCAAGAAAATTAGAGAAACGTGGCTATGGACCTATGATCATAAATAGAATCTCAACGAGTGGAGCAGTACAACTGGCCACCTTAGAAGGTGATATTCTTCCGAGCTACATCAGCGGGTGCAGAGTCAAATTATATCAAGAACCCCTGACTGAAGAGATGCTAAATCGACTTGACACTGTCAAGAAACGCAAGGAAGAAGAAAAGCAAATTCGAGAAGAGGCGCAAGCAGAAGCTTTAGAACGCATCCGAAGGATGAAGTTGAGAAGGCAGGGTAGAGATCAACCTAGGAGAGAAGACTATGCAGCTCAAGGATATCATGTGGCTATGTGCGAAGTCTCAAGTAATAATTCTAATAGAATAATTGATCGAAGTCCTTTTGTAATCTTAGAGATAGGACAAGGAAAGAGTACAAGGACTGTAAGGGCCTTGATTGACTGAGGTGCAGCCACTAGTGCTGTTAAATTTTCTTACTGTCAAAAGTTGAAATTAAATGTCAATCCTATAGAAGCGTATCTCATAGGATTGGGAGGTGTGGAAACCCCTTGCATGGGCAAGGTGGATCTTCCCCTCTACATTCAAGATGCTTTTATGACAGTTAAAGTACTAGTGTGTCAAGAAGAGGACCTCACTGAGCCTCTTGTCTTGGGTCAGACTGGATCTATGATCATGCAGTCAACCTAAATCTAAGAAGTGGACTTCTTAAGGTATGGGTAAATCAGAGTCGAATTACAGTTGAGTTAGATATGGAGCACTCAAGGAACTAGGAAAGGCACAGACTCCTGGTCCTTCCAGGGGTTCACATGAAGCTGACAATGCTATTCTTGTCCAAAACTATGTGATGCAGAAGGATGATTGTCTCAACAACGGATCTCCCTTCTTTTCCAAAAGCCACAGGGATGCAGCAACCAAAGGCGGATCAAAGGCAGAAGAAGCAACCGACTTATGCTCGAGGCACAAAGAAAATATGGTGCACGGTTTGAACCACCAAAACAAGTGTGGGTACGGAAAGGCGAGCATTTTATTGCGGTCAAGCCACCACAATTGGCTCAACTTCCTATTAGTGATCGACAACACGACACTAATAAGAAGTCGTCCAAAAATTCTCTTGTGAAAGTGAGGTTTATCTAGGTACCCAAGAAGTTGATGAAGGCCAGCCCACAATCACGACAAATTTGGGTGCCTAAGGCTTGCTTGCAGGCTAAAATAGCTACACCGAAACCACACCCTGCACAACATGGTTCACTCACTCGAACATCGGATACTCATTCTTATACATCACGCACGAACACATACTCTCCCAGGAGCACAAGTAGAATCACGTGTAAATGGGTCCCTAAAAAGCCTCATTTCCAAGCAGACGCTCTTATAAAACCCTCTAGAGTTTCCACCAAATCAAGACCAACAGCCATTCTGTTTGTTTGGTAGCCCAAAGCATGTAACAAACCCCCCGACCCCATTTGTAAATTCACCACCACCTACTAACTGCATCATTCTCACACTGCATCTTTCCATTTAGCTCTTAGGACAATCCATCCACTGACCATACCCACAATCACCGAGCACTCACTGACTAACTAACCTATCACTACCACCTAATGTTAATGTTGTAACGGGGACACATGACCGTTTGGTGTCCATTTGCAATGTTAAGATTCATTTGTATATTCTCACAGAATCGGTGACCAGTCTCATCAATATGGCCGAGGCTACAGGAACTAGCTCCCACGTAGGCACCAGCGCTCAAATCGTGGACATTGAAAGTCTTCCCATTGAGGAGGAATTGAAGGAACGTCCAGCGGCATTGAGAGCCTTACATGCCATACCAGTGCAGAATCCTCCACAGGGGCACACAATGCCAGTCAGCAAAAACTCACATTGGTTCAATGACGTGGAAGGACCTCTAGGAGAAGGCACTTACCTGTGGGAGGCAGAGATAGAGTTCAACGGGCGCTGGGGCAGGTATCACTTCTTCATCAGGGAATTTGAGAGACTTCAAAATAATGAAGGGTTGAAACCGATATGGAAGAAGGCGGGATTGTACGATTACTTCAAAGCCCAATTTCCAAAGCCCGACTTTCTAAGGTGCTCGTATTTGATTAGCACCCTCACTCCGAGCAAAGAGAAAAAGAGATACATCACCTTTGTCCTCCCATCTCTCATAAGGGGTAATGAGCTGAAACGGTTCAGATTGACGAACAACTTGGGGAGGGAAGCTCTCAACATGAAAGGTATGCATATTCCCACCGAGAAAGAGACTATGGTACCCGACAATATGAAGAACAGGAACCTGACGAAACTAAAGGACATGGTGGCAATGACACCTACTATTGCCATTCATCTTCGGATGTGCATGCAGCATTTCGCATTCCTCACGCAAGAGAGGTTCACAATGCCACCCAAGAAGATATGGTTTAGTTTATATTTAGCAGATGCCTTCGATTTGAAAATCAACATGCCTCATTGGATTATTGACCGAATCCACTTGGCTCATCAACGGTGGTATAAGAAGCAAAAGTCGGTACTGTATGGATGTTGTGCTCTCACAAGGATTGTTTACAGATGCTTGGCATATGATGTGCCAGTTCAAAGGGCACTTATTTGGACTAGGGTGCAAGAATTCCAACGTAGACTATCCACCGCAGGGCCTCCATCCAAGAAAATGAGAGGCGCAGTTTAGATGCCCTGTGCACAGGCCCGCGGTGCGACACTGACACCAGAGACAACTACACGGCTTCCACGCTGTGTGCAACCCTTCACTATCAGATTACCAAGACATAGCATAGATGGACCGAATCTGGTGTTTCCACCTATACCAACCGACTTAGAGTTTCCTCATGGCTTTACATTGGAAGATCTAACTGATGAAGAGGTAGCTAGAATAATCAATGCTACGAATTTAGAAGTGGAGGCAGAGCATGCAAGCGGGCAGCAGACAGTCGAAGACCAACCTCGCCCTGTCCAACCAGAAGTAGTCGAAGTGCAGGATGATGAAGAAGACGAGCAAGAGGACGAACAAGAGGGGCTATCAGACGAAGAAGAGCAGGAATATGAGCAAGAAGTTCTACAGGAACTTGAGGGTGCCCCAGCTTATACGAAGCAATTGAAAAAGCTGTATGATACTATCAACCGAGTTCAAGAACAACACAAACTGTCCCTGGCAGCAGGAAAAGCCCTCATGAACCAAATCCTTGAGGAGGAAGGTGTGGATGAGCAATACCGAGCAACCCTTGACATGATATCTGATGCATTGGGGGTACCTGAGATGGTGCATACCGCTCTCGCATATTCACGATGATCGAAGCGACGATACGACAGACGCCCCCCTCGATCAGGAAAACAAATGAATGTATTAGTATCAGAACCACAGGGCACCACATCCACAACCACGGGCACAACTCATACTATTCATGACACTGAGGAAGCCCATACATCCAGTGCACCCCCGTCACCCCCCTTACCCCCTCTCCCTCCAACTCTGCCACTTTCACCTCCCACAACTAGTGAAACCACTAATGTCACCGCTTCAGGACCCACTTCTCATACTGAAGCACAGACCGTTAGTCAACCCACACAACCTACACAACCGCTCACCACATCTCTTGTTTACACTACTACTAACTCTGTAATTCTAACTGTAGCCTCTGAAAACCCCGTTCCCCCTATCACACTTCCTGGCGGTTCATATTCACAACTACACACACCACTTTACACCTTCACCACCATCACCGCACCCACAATTCCCATGTTCACAATCACTCCCACGACTGCATCCACTTTTGATCTCATGGACATATCACCCACCTCCGCACCTCTCCCTCCCCCCATACGTCCACAGTCTCCCATTCCCCCACCACCAACTTCACCCTTTTCAAGCACAGCATTCACGCTCCCATTCCCTTTTCCCTTCCCTTCTGCATTCAACACCTTTCCCGCATCCACTCCCATTAATAATGTATTTAATAACATGTACCAGTGTATGTCTCAGCTACAACAACATTATCAGCACCTAGATGCTTAACATACAAGTCTGTTCAGAAGCCATGAAACATTACAAGGAAGATTCATTGACTTAGAGAGGGAAAAGCGGCTACTCCAACAACAGTATGCCACTTTGCAGAAACAACATGAGCAGTTAGTAGCCAATCCACCCCAGTCAGATGCTGAAGAAAAACAACAACTCGATGACATATTACATGCGCAAATCACAAACAATCTCAAATTTCGACGCAACCTCGCCTTACTATGGAAGCACATGTCTGCAGCACTCGAAGAGAATAAAAGACTGCAGAAACAGAACGAAGAGAACTTGGAAGCAGCAATGGAAGGTTCCCCGCATGAAATCGACCCAGAGAATTTCAAGGCTATTCCATCAGAAAGTATGCAAATTGTTTTGGAAACCCATGCCAACCTCCTGGAAGCCCACGCAGCATTAAAAAGAGAACGAGATGATCTACTAAAGCAACTGGCAACTCAGCAGCAGTCACCAAGCAAAGTCACAACCGCAGTTGACACATCTGCAGAAGTCGCAGAACTCAGAGTAGAACTAGAGGAACTATGAAGTAAAGTTCTTCAATACGAACGTCAACCCTCTCCCCTGGCGGAACCAGAACCCGAAGACTTAGTGCCAATTGAAGTGGAGGAGACTTTTGAAGACCCATATGTTCCCATGCCAACACCCGACGATAAGCAAATAGAAGAAGGAATGGACACGATTGAGATCGAAGCGCCTGAATGGATGCAAAGGTTGGAGAAGGTTGCTACAACCCATGATGAGAGAGTTGCAGTTCAGATAGCATCTATGTCACGATTGGAAGAAGTCGTCATAAAATCGGATTACTTTAGAAACCTCTCCCATCATAGGTGGATTGGCACGTCTGATGATCTGTATGTTCCATTCTGTGTATTAATGGCAGATTACAATGCTGAAATCAAGCAACGCACAACAAAAGAACCAACCTCGGCGACATAGTTTGCACCGGATGATATCCTTGCAAGTGCCAAGCAGGGGAATATACATCAACCTACTTGGAGGATCCGCCTGCTTGAAACCTACCCTGAGATGGTACACAGGTGGAATAACATGCCTCTATATATAAAGTATTATCCCTACATAAAGTATTATCCCTACTACTGCCCTGTCTTTCGAAGAAGGTCTTGGCCGGAGTACACCAAAACAGTTTTGACAGTTAAAGGATGTGAAAAGTGGTTAAATTATGTGTACCTAGCAC